>WAAF01008559.1:392294-547106 GCA_013400475.1 Tricholaema leucomelas
CCCCCCCCCCCCCCCCCCCCCCCTTCCTTCATAAGTAAAGAAAATATTATTCTATCAGGCAAATTCCTTTGCATGTTGCTCTCTCCTGTCTGGTAAAATAACTAATTGTATTGTATCCCCCTTTTTTTTTTTCCTTCATTTCCACCTTTTTCAGCACCTTCCTCTTGGCTGAAATATAATCAAAGAGTTTTTTTTCCTTTTAGTAATTAACAAAGCAACATACACATTTCTCTGGTTCTCTGAGCAGATGCAAAAAGGTAAATAGTATTAGTGTATTGATTGGCAAAATATATGTCAGGTACTGGTTTTGCGTAGAATAAAAAGCACATCCCACACTTCTGTTTGACTAGGTAACCTGGCTCCTCCATCTTCTCCACCTGTGCCACCACCACTGCCAGTCACTCCTGAAGTTGTTGCCGAGTTGGTGAAAGGCAGCATTTACCTAAGGTGTACCTTTGGTGTTCCTTTTGCAAACAGCTCAGTTGGATTCATTGTAACTTGGTCAAGACTTTCTCCTGAAGGTATCAAAGAAGAACTGAAACATGAAACAGCAGTTCGTATGTTCTCACTTCTAGAACTAGATGGGATAAACGTCAGACTTGGAGACAGAGTATGTTAAAGCAGAATTACAATCTCATTTTACCTTTGTAACTAACAGGGCTCAGTATACACTAACAGTTAGTAGAGGTGGAGTTTCAGCACCTTGCTGCATAGCTTTTTGTGGCAGAAGCATACTGCCTCTAGTTGTTTACACCAACAGTGCCATTGACTGTGGAAATACCATAGAATATATCAGCAATTATCACTGCCATTAAGGTTTTGGGACTATCTCAGTACAGTATAATGTGCCTCCAGGAGATCAGTTTTTATTCCAGTTGCATCTTCACCCTCTGCTGTAATTTTGCTTGATACTGTAAATTAAGAGGATTTTTGGATGCTCCTGCATTTAAGTGAGAGGTGAGGGATTGCAAGAGGCTGTATTCTTCATTCATTAGATAGATTTCTCCGAATCAATAATGAGCTGCTGCTTGATGACTTTGTCTCTAGGATCAGATTTAAATGATTTAATCTCTGCCATCAAAAGCAGTGGGAGTTTTTCTTACCTTCTGTGGTACTCTCGTGATAACTTGGAGAAGCTTAAGCATTGGAAAATCAAAAAGCTTTCTACCTGTATGTACCGTAATACAGGTTGTCTTTTCCTGGCTAAGATTAACTCCCAAACAACCCATGTGATTGCTGTGCATGTGTATTCAAGACAAAGTCAGGCTGCTTGCATGGCTTATGAACAACAACAGCAGTGTCTAATCCTCAAAAATCCTGTGGAGACTTAGTGAAGAGTTGCCTGACAGTGTTAGCTCACTGATAGTCAAAAGGAAAGGCACAGACATAAACTGTCTGCTGCTGCTGTGAAGCCTTAGCTTTCACAGGACCTGAAGTACCACATGCATGGTCAACCCATCTCAAAAGGGATGCAGCAAAATAAACAAAAGCTGTAAACCCACAGTTTCTAGTGGCATGGAAATTGCAGTAAATTCTTCATTTTGAAAAAGATTATCCAGGCCCATGACACTGGGTAAAAAAAAGGATAGTAAGAAGAGAAGGAGAGGGTAGCTGTTCTGCATAACATGAGATCTCAAAGGCCCTCAGGAGAATTAAAAGGAAAAAAAAAGGTGAATGAGCCAAAAAGAAACAAATAACATGTAATGAAGCACAGAGTGCTGGGGTGCAGAAATGCTCCAGAAGGAGCTTAGGTCCACAGAGACTTAAGTCCTTGTTAAACATGATGATTTGTATGCAGCCTTTGGATCATGAAGCCTTTGCACCACTAGTGGAGCATGCAAGGGAAAGGTCTTGGGATGCTTGAGCAGTTTCTGTTTTTCTTAAGCAGCACCACTGTCAGTTGGGAACTTCTGATGCAAACACATACATTTTTATTCCAGTTGCATCTTGTCTACCCTTTACTCTGATTTTGCTTGATACTGTAAATTAAGAGGATTTTTGGATGCAGTTGCATCTAAGTGAGAGGCTGTAAGAGCCAGAGATTGCAAGAATCTTTATTCTTCATTCATGACATAGATTTCTTTTCTCTGAATCAATAATGAGCTGCTGATGGATGAATCCATCAAACTGATGCATGATGCCTGGGTTTTATCTTCATGTGGCCACTTTGTACCAAAAATGTCTTCTGTTACACTTGTTTTGTCTGACAGGTCTATTGTAGCAGTACTGCTTTCTTCATGGAGAAGCCAGGTATACGAAGCCCTTCTGTGGAGAGCAAGGAATTTTTTGCTGGCATTAAGGTAATTTTGGAAGAAAGTCCTGGTTTACTTTTTTGTAGTAGGAATCTGGATATTGCCACAGCAGTCAGTGCTCTGACAAGAAGGCACTCAAGATATGTAAATTGTAAAGTAGCAGAGTGTGTTGTTGGCTGTAGTGAACTTATATTTGTCAAAAAGCAGAAGAGTCAAAGTTGTTTCTCTGCTCCCCATGTACTGAAGGTGCAGGAAGGCTGAATCAGCAGCTTACAAAAGCCTTGATTTCCAGCAGCTAGAGTCAGTGCTTTATGTGTAAACTAGGAGGGCTGCAGCTCAGAGCTGCAGTTGTTATCCTTTACATTTATCTGCTGCTGCCTTTTCTGGCATGATTTTGGCTTATGCTAACAGGCTCAACTGGCATGTCACCAGGGTCTCTTTCCAGCTGGCCATGAGGGTAAGGGAAGAGTGAAGCCAACCAGTTCTGGGCTCAGGGTTGGAAGCTGGGTCATGAAGAGCTGGTGAAGGGTTTTTTGGAGGGCATGTCATACTAGGAGTGCCTGGGGGAACTGGAGCTGTTTAATGTGAAGAAGATAAGACTAAGGGGAGTTCTTATTGCTCTCTACAACTACCTGAAAGTGTGGAGTGAGGCTGCTGTTCTTCTCCCAGGCAACTAGTGATAAGATGAGAGGAAATGGGGTTAAGTCATGCCAGGAGAAGTTTAGATTGGATGCTAGGAAAAATATCTCTTGAGAGAGTGGTGAGGCATTGGAACTAGGTGCCTAGGGAGGTGGTGGAGTCTCCATCCCTGGAGGTAGTCAAGAAGCATGCAGGTGTGGTACTTCAAGATACAGTTTACTGGTCATGGTAGTTGAGGTGCATTTGGACACAATGATCTTGAAGGTTTTTTCCAGCCTTAATGATTCTATGAATTGTGCCATGCCACTTGGTCAGAGCTCCAAAACTCATTTTAATTCCTACTCTGAAAATACTTACAGGGACCCATTTGCTTATTCTCATGTGTTTGAGACTCTTGCTGCTGTGTCTTTAACTTCTCCCCATTACGTTGCTGCTCTTCAGGCCATCTAAATAACCCTGACTGTGTGCTGTAGTTTACTTACAAAGCTTGCATTTTAAGTACAATTTCTTCTGTGCTAGATCCATCCAGAAACAAATGATATATCAGAAGATGGGAAGGAATACAGACTGGCAATAGAAAGTAGCATTCCTATTCCTTGTCTTGCATTTAGCCAGCTTGAAAGTGACTGCAAAATCTCACTAACATTAAATACTGTTGATGAGGGTAAGTATTATCTTGATTTTTGTTGCCTTTTATCTTTAATGTGTTTCTCTAAATGCTGCTACTGGTCTCCTTCCATGGAAAAATACTGTAATACTTTCTACAATGGTAAAAAAAGAAACTTCCACAGGCTGTATACACTGCTGCTGAAAGTATGGAAGTATGTGTCCATACTCCATTGCTTGAAGTTAGCAGGTGCTTTTGGCAGCCATATTCTGTAGCTTGAATAGACAGAATAGCATCAGACTTGCAAAGTTTGTAATTCAGTTTATTTTGCTGACCTGTTGTATGATATATGTGAAGTTCTCATTTTTTACTGTTATTAGTATTTTTTCTTGAGCATAAGTCCTGTAAACCCCAGGAGGAGCCTTGCCAATGCAGACAACATTAGCAAGCCTGTCATGATTTTAATTTGTCTGTCAAACTGAACAATTCAAAACTGGTTTCTTGGGTGTGTGTATGAAGATGTAGAGGGTTTTTTTTGTGTGGCCAAACCCAAGAAAGAACTGTGTAATTATTTGAATTGATTGAAATAGTTGTAAATAAATCAGTATCTATATAAACAGTAGTATATAAAATGTGAATGATTTAAAGGAGAACTCACTAATGATGTGTTTTTATTAAAACAGGTGAAGAGCAGTTAGGTTTAAACCTGGCTCTTTCTTCTTGTCATGTGGATCTTCTCCAGAAACCCTGCAATAACAGAATCTGTAGTCAGGCCATCATTTATTTTACTGCTGTGACTGACTTTGTGCAGGATGGAGACAGAATTACCAAAATTACAGCTGAACCTATATCCAGTGAGAATTTCCTGTGGAATGGCTACATTCCAGAAAGCACAAAGGTTGAGAATCTTCATGTTGAACTCTCTAAACTGGCCAAAAGTGTGGCTGATGTTAATGTCTGTTTCCCTTGTGACTTGCTGACCCACACCAAGATTTCTCAGTGGCCAATTTTCCATTGTTTTATTTTCTCTGAAATGCTGCATTTTCATTTGAATTATTTTTACTTATTAATACTGATAGAACTACTCAGATTCAAAGTTTAATACCTTATTTTGAATGTAAACCAGAATCAGAAGGTAAATAATGTGCCTGAGTCTGTTTATTTCCTAGTCTGACATAGTTTTCTATGTGCTTCTTTGTTTTGAAGATTACAGTAAAAGATCTACCTACTGCCTACTGCTACTCATTTACTGACCCTCATATAATTACATTTGATGGAAGGTAATCACTGGATTTCTGCTCTTAATTCTGTTGGGATTTTTCATGTGTGTTTTTTGGAGGAGGTGCTCTTTTAACCTTGCTTCAGGGAACAGATGGCTAATCCTAAGGAGAAAACAAAAGAAGGAAATCACTGTTTATGATTTTCATCTTAAATGATTTTCAAATCTTGGGAAATAAGCACTCTCCAACCCCATCTTCATAAAGCAGACCTTTTTTAAAAGTGTGCAACTTTCTAAATCAATTTGTCAAGGGTACTTAGGCAGTTTTCAGCAGCTGCACCCACAGACACACTGTTGTGCCTCTTACTGCTCTTGATGCCAAGGTATACAGCTGTAGAAACAGAAATAGATCCTTCTATTCCCAGTCATAAGCCCTGCTGAGACAGCCACCATGGCAGTAGCTTCATGGTTATGTTTCTGTCCACAGCCATTGTCTATATAGGCTCCACACATGATCCTACTTTTATTCCTTATTTTTCTGCTGTAAACCAGCTTTATTTTTTTTGATGTAAAGAGGAAGATCTGCTGGAGTTTTGATGTAAAGAGGAAGATCTGCTGGTGTTTGTTCAGAACCAAGTTGCGTGTTGGTTTGTGAGCCATACTGTTTGGTTTTCCTGATGCAGGAAAATGAATTGCAGTATCAAAGTTCACCAAGTGTTAGAAGTCTGTTTTTAAGCTAAAGTTGCTGATGTAGTGATACAGCTCTTTTAGAACCCAAGTGATGTCACACACTATTCTTTTGATTCCAGACTCTATGACAATTTTAAAACAGGAACATTTGTTCTCTATAAGAGTACGTCTCGAGATTTCGAAGTTCATGTTCGCCAGTGGGACTGTGGAAGCCTTCACTACCCAGCATCCTGTAACTGTGGCTTCGTTGCCAAAGAAGGAAGTGATATAATTGCATTTGATATGTGTAGTGGTCAGCTGCATGAGTCACAGCCACACTTATCTGTAATAAACAGAGATACAGCAGGAAGCAATGTCAGAATCACTGAATCCTACCTGGGAAGAAAAGTAACAGTAAGTAGTAAATAATTGCTTGCGGATGTAGTAGTAATCTCAGCAATTATTTTTACCAATCCACAGCAATTTTAGAACTAAAACATGTTTTATTTTCTGGAATTAAGCAGTAGCATAATGTTGATTTTACAGTTCTAGTCCTCTTGGCAATGTTTTCCTTGTAAGTGAAGGATATCATCCTCAAAACCAAGAATGTGTCAATAGTTTTCTGGAATCATGTTGTCGGTCGCAACCCTTGTCTAGAAGGTGCAGTTTTCAGTTTCAGTAGGCACTTAGCAGCCCTAATGTGCCATAATGAGGTCTCTCTGCCCTCTCACTCTGACATTACAGGAAGGCTGTGCAGGCAAAAGATTAAGTAAGCCAGATGACGTCCCCAGAATTAGAAGTATAGATGGTTTCTCTCGAGAGTATGGCCCTCAGATAGAACATTCATGTTTGCTTTTATAATTTCTTGTAGCTTTTCTTTTGTAGACAGAATTGATGTAGGACTCCACTGAACTTGAAATGAAGCAGAAAATAAAAATTAAGCCTTCAACTACTCTAATCACTGTTGGTCTGAAAGGCAAGCTGTATAAACAGCCTTTTCAACTTCAGTTTGGCTATTGGCATTAAGACTATTTAAAATATTCAACTTTTATCTGAAGCACTTCATCAGAAGACCTCAGATATAAGATATTAAAATGACATTAGGCAACTGAGAACTTAAAAAGATACCAAGGAAGCAGAAAAATAAAGTGACTTGCTCAGGTTTCATAATAGAAACAGCATTTAAACTTGCAGTGGATTTTTTTTCTTGAGACTTCTAATATATCTTTCCAGAGATTGTGCAGTTGCCTTAAATTAAATAGTAAATCTCTGAGACTATTCTGAGCTGTCTAGAACATTGAGGATCAGCTTTGTGGGTAGAAAGTGACTCTATTAAACTTATGACAGACAAGAAAGTAGAGAAAGGTGCTGCCAAAGAGTCATCCATTTCCATATGCTAGCATGTGAAGAGTGAGCAGCCCAGATGGTCTTTGGTATCTCTGGTTTTGCAGTCAGTGACTTACCACAATATAGATGCTAATGATGGATTAATTTGGACCCATAGTGCACCATAGAGCATCTGAGGGAACTGAGTCTAGAGGAGAGGAGGCTGAGGGGAGACCACATCACTCTACAACTGTGGAGAAGGGAGACTGGGGTGAGGAGAGGGCAGCCTCTTTTCCTTGGCTGCAAGCAAGAGGACCAGAGGAAATGATTACAAGCTGCACCAAGGGAGATTCAGGCTAGATGCTAGGAAATATTTCTTTACAGAGAGGGTTATCAAACACTGGAATGATCTCCCCAGGACAGTAATGGAGTCACCACCCCTGAAAGTGTTTAAGCAGCCTGTGGACCTGAAGCTTAGGGACATGATTTAGGTTGACCTGAACTGGGTCAGAGGTGGGACTGGATGATCTTTGAGGTCCCTTCCAACCAGATGTTTTCTATGATTTTGTGATCTATCTGCCTGCTAAGGAGGAGATGTATCAGGGTCTTTATTTACAGTTTCACAAGAAGTAGTAATGACAGTTGTCTGATGTAGATTAGTTAGAGCAAGAATTTAATGGGCCATCTTTATATGCCTGGCCCTTTCCAGCAGTTCCTTGGCATACCTGGGTTTAGCAGGTGAAATAAAAGTCACATTTCTCATGATGATATCATCAATCTCTTTTTTAGGTTTTGTTTTCTTCTGGAGCTTTTGTTCGTGCTGATGTGAGCGAATGGGGAATGAGCTTAACACTTAGGGCACCCAGTTCAGATTACAGACATACAGTGGGACTCTGTGGCACCTTTGATGGGAGTACAGAGAATGACTATCACACTGCAAGTGGAGTGGAAATCCCAAACCAAGATAATGTTCCTTTCTCTTTTATTAAGGAATGGAGGTAACAAACTTACTTCTGTTTCAATCCAATGGCATATTTTTTGCTTCAGTCTTTCCTTCAGATTCTTAAAAACTTGTAAAAATAGTAATATTTTTATATATATACATAATAAACCCCAATACATTAATAAAATGAGAAACATAATTACATTAAATAGATACTACACAAATGGAAATAATAAAGAAATAGAATAATATAATAATTTTTTAGAATTCCTGTCTTTTAAAGTCAATGTTGGAATGTCATCAGTATGCTCCATAATTAATTTTAGAGAAATTTGAAAGTGAATTGCCAGAGTAGTGTTTGAGTGTCTGATACAAGGTTATTTTGAGCAGATTTTGAACCAACTATCAAGAAAATAGCCACTGTTCTCAGTTCTTTTAAGTTACTGTCATGATTTTGTGATCTAACTGGTTTTTCACTATAGCTGTATGCTGTGATGAATATTTACTGAACCAATTAAAGTTTCATCTTTGTCCTTCTCCTCCAGAATTGCACCAGGAGACAGCTTATTTGACAAGACACCTGCCTCTTTAACACCTTCTAGAAAAATTACCTTCTGTGACTGCATGCTTGAAGATGATGAATTATATCCATCAGTGAATAAACCAGAGACAGTACCTCAGCCAGAACTTCCTCTGTCTTGTAAAGAAAGTGGAAGTAGTAGATTTCTTTCTTTGATTCCAGGACTGGATGTAACTGCTGAGTATCTAGGTCCTGTTGATTTTGTCAGAGGCTTAAAGAAACGTTCATCTGCACGTGAAATGGATTCACTTACACTTCTACAGAAAGAGGGCAGTCAAACCAAACGTCACAAAACATCACTAGGAAACACGAGTGTCTCTGCAACTTCAGTGGAAAATGCTGATGTAGAAAGAGAAGCAACTTCAAGTTCAGACATGAGAAGGAATCCTCACCATTACAGCAGTGCTCTTCCCAAAAATGAATCAGTTACAAGTAGGGGGAAACGCCAAAGTTATTATGAATACCATCCAGTATTTCTATTCCAAAGCCTTAGCCAGACAGACTTAGAGGGATATAGTTATTTTTTCCCAGAGGACCATGCCACTGACACAGACCAAAAGTTTCTTCCTTCTTGGCCCACACCTTCTGGCCTCACCGAGTCTGGTGCATTGTTACTGTGCCAGCAGGCAATAGCTAATTCCAGTACAGGAAGATCTTGTGGTGGCCTTCTCGGACAGCGCCTAGAGGATGCAGTCAGCATGTGTGTCAAGGATTTGCTGCTGAAAGATGACCTCAGCTGGGCAGAGGCTTCCTTAGCTCTTCTAGAAAATGAATGTGAAAAAAGAGTTTTAGAAGAAATAAATTACAACCATCAGGAACTTGAAGGGTCAGTTGAGAGCCTACTTACTGCATTAAAGTGTCCCAGTCTCTGCAATGGTAATGGGGCATGTACAGAATGGGGGTGCATATGTTTTCAAGGCTACAGCTCCTATGACTGCAGCATGTTGTCTGGTAAGTGGGGGGCAATAAGTGAGATTTACTGAAATACTCTTTTCAGTGTTTGTGCAACACATATTTAGCTTCCTTTCTCTTCTACTTTTATACTCTGACAAGGGCTCCCTGTGGTGGTCCTGTTTGTTAGCCAGCAATTTAGTTCCAGTTTAATACCGCCATAATTGTTTTCTGTTCAGTCATCTTGTTTCCAAAGGGCAAAACATGGCCTCAGTTTGTAGTATGTCAGATTTAGAACATTTACCACTCTGTGAATTTACAATCCAGAGTACAGCCCCAAGAGATTAGCAGTGTTTCCACAGGCTGTCTTTTTCAGGGATGATCTGTCACATCCATCCATTCTCTAAAGTTTTTATAGTCTGTGTGATCCTGTTTATTAACTGTAAGTGGGATGTTTTTCTCCATGACGATGTTACCTCTCTGTAAGCAAGATGTGGTGGAAGCAGAATTGATGGCAAGTAAAAAAATAGAGCAAATAGAGCTGGGTGGGTGGTTCTGGGAGCTGGTTTGGTTTGTTGTTTCTTTTCTTTTTGCTAAATATTCATTTAAGCAGGTACACTAGAAAATAGGAAAAGTACTACAAAAACCAAAGCCCTTTCAAAACAAACCCTGTTAGTGTTTGGGTTTGCAGTGGTGCTTTTAATTCAGTGACCTGTTTAAAAGCAAATAGAGAACGAGGTAAGAGAATAATGAAAAGTTTTACTCTTCTTGAAGTCAAATACTTGGTAAAAAACTATTTTTGAGTGTTGTATTCTCTGTCAGACTTCCTGAAAAGACTGAAAAGACTTCCACCTGAGATGTTTTAGTTTAGTCTTTAAACAAAATATTCCCATTACAGATTATTGCTTAGCTATAACCTTTCCAGTTCCTATTACTAGGGTCTGGGGTTCGATTTTTCTTCAAGTGCGATGTAAAGGGCTACAGATGAGAATGCAAAACACATGTCCACAAGTGCTTGTTTTCAGACAAGTATTTCATCTGTTTCATAATATTCCAGTTCCAAGAAAAGAGAAAAGCCTCCCTTTAAGTTTTATTTTAATAAAAGAATATATTTCTGTAGATGCCTTTCTTTATCTAGGTCCCGATTTGCTTGTCGATGTCATTTTCTTAGCTGGATAGAGAGATAAACCTACTGCTTGATGTAAATGCCTGTGAGTGAGTTAATACCCTGACATTTGTTGTCTAATGTCTGCTTTGAAGACCAGGCTCCAGAAATCACAGAGCTGGAGAATGCTGGGCTCTGTGATATCCGACAGTATGACTGCACATCAGTGAGAGCTTTTGGACACGGCTTCAGGGAGTCACTGAATCTGAAATGTGAAATTATCAAATTACAGGTGAGTCTCCTTCAGTGGTCAAAATTGCATTTTAAGCTTCTCAGAGAACGAGGGGGGGAGGTGTCATTGCTGTGTGTACAACCCTTTGCTTTAGCAGAAGCTGAAAGCAAAGGCACTAAGTGCTTTGCAGCAGACACTCCAGTCTTTGTAAGATGGCCGTTTCCTCTCTGATAAGAAAAAATACAAAACATAATGGAAATGTTCATCAGCCAAGAGGCAGATAACAGCATAGAGCAGCTATCCATCAGAAAGGGGCAAGGGCAGCCATATTAGTAACCACCAGGACATTGTTGTTCATTTTCCTGAGTGCTCGTGGAGAGAGCTAAAGTACCACTTCTTTGAAAAAGGACAGCAAGGTTAAAGACATTACCAGAATTCTGTCTCAAATCTAATGCTTGAAATAGCCCTTTTATAAAGATAATAAATCTGTTACAAAAAGAGCAAAGCATTTTTGATGTGCCATCCATTTCCCTGGGTAGAATACCAATGCCTACTTAGGGATAGGAGTCAGATCCATATCCCAGGTTTGAGCAGGGGAATCAAAGTGTTACACTGTAAGCTAAGAGAAGTGTATTCAGAGACAGTTCCTACTCGGATCTAGAACTGGCTCAAGCAAAATTGCCAAGCAGTTAGCCCAGAATAAACAATTGGCAATTATAAGTTTTTATGTCATGTCAAACATCAGGCTCCTCAGAGAGGTTTACAGGCTCTCCAGAGAGGTTGTGGAGTCTCTTTCTCTGGAGACTTTCAGGACCTGCCTGGATGCTTTCCTGTGTGACCTGCATTAGATTGTGTTCTCACTCTGGCATAGGGGTTGGACTCAGTGATCTCCAGAGGTCCCTTCCAACCCCTAACATCCTGTGATCTTGTGATCAGAATAAAAAAAAGCTTAAAAGTAAAGCTGAGTTTGATCAATGTGATGATGACAGCATTGGAGAGATAGCAAAATGGGAACTATTCAATGGGAAAACTTTGTTCTTGAGGCATAAAAGTTTTCCTTAGCTAGTACCAGCAGATGCTAAAACGATTTTGTCACATCGAGCAATGCTGGATATAGATTTTCTGAAGCACGACATGTATCCACTCATCTGCAAGTTAGCTTGAAATGATAAAGTTGAGAGCAAGTTCACACTCCATTAGGTTAAAAGACTTTTAGACCAAGCTCATAGTGAGCCAGTTATTGAGGAGTTCACTTATCACAGTTTGAAATGTCTCAGTTTTAACTCCTGACAAGGTACAAGCACGCTTTGTCGTGGTGCATTTCATTCCCAACTACAAAAACTTTTTATTTAATCACTTTTATTGATGATCTTCTCACTGGCAAGAGCCAGGTTAGAAAATGAACACTGCTGCTGTTATCTGTAGTTGAGGAGAAAGCTGAGAATTATTTCCTTAAAAACACAGGAAATGATGTTTGGGTTTTTCTGGTTTGTTTGCTTAATTGTTAGGCCAGAGTAAAAGTGACTTTATGCTAAATGGACTTAAAAGAGTGTAGAATTCCATGCATTTTGAGATGAAATGATCAGAATGTCATAGACATTTTGGCAGAACTGGCAGCTACCACTGAATTTCTTAATTTTAAAACTATATTCACTTTTGAAAGGTTAAATGAAATCCATTGCCCATCAGCTGTCCTGCCATGATAGGAAGGATGTGGGGTCTGTGAATCATAGAATGGTTTAGATTGGAAGGGACCTCAAGGATCATCCAGCTCCAACCCCCTGCCATAGGCAGGGACACGTCCCACTAGAGCAGGTTGCTCAAGGCCTCATCTAGCCAATGATGCTAAAAGAGATGATTCAAAGAATTCTGTATTGAAACACCTCACAGCTGCAGGAGCACTGCAACACCTCTTGATAGAGGTTTGGAGGAGGACATTGCCAAAGAACCTCTGATTACACAGATCCAGAATTGACTAAGATTTTTATGAAGGATGAGGATAGATTTAACTTCTCCAAAATGAAAATACTGGTTTAGTTCCTCCTTACTTACCTTGAATTGCAGCAGCAAGTTTTTCTATGAACCTAATGAACTAGAGTGCTAGTACATTTGAAGGAATTTTAATTGATATTTTTTTTTCTGAAGAAATTACTTAAACTTGCCTCCAGCAAACAAAAACAGGTTTCTGGGGTGCATCTCATTTCATAGGTGATGGTGCTAAACACATTCAGAATGGCATATTTAGGAACCGTTATCCAATACTTTCATTCAGCCCTGCTGTGAATTTCTTAGCTTTGTGTAGGGTGAAAGAAAAGCAAAATGCTTGATTGAAACAACAACAACAAAAGAAGTTTGCATGGCTTTTCAGCAGAAGTTCTTATTTTTCTATAAGAAAAACCAAAACCAAAACAAGGCCTTATCAGCAGATCATAGAATCACAGAAACATTCAGGTTGGAAAAGAACCTCAGGACCACCAGGTCCAACTGATATCACAACTCTACAAGGTTCACCCTAAACCATATCCCCAAGCACCACATCTAAATGACCTTTAAACACATCCAGTGTTGGTGACTCCACTACCTCCCTGGGCAGCTCATTCCAATGCCTGACCACTCTTGTTGGGGAAAAAAAAATCCTAATATCCAGTCTAAACTTAGCCACAGCTTGAGACCATTCCTTCTTGTTCTATCACTAATTACCTGTGAGAAGAGACCAGCACCAACCTCTCCACAATGTCCTTTCAGGTAGCTGTGGACAGGGATGAGGTTTCCCCTCTGCCTCCTCTTTCAAACCGACCACCCCCTTCTCCTTCAGTCGCTCCTCATAAGATTTATTCTCTAGGCCCTTCGCCAGCTTTGTTGCTCTCCTCTGCACTTGCTCCAGATGACTTCCCTTATCAGGGCTGGAATTGAATAAATGTTTGGCTCCAGTAACTGAAAAAAACATGCTAGCTCACTAAAGTCTAGTCAAGCTCAACATGATTTTGATCTTGCTTTTTTTCCTGATTCTTAGTTTGTCTGGATTCTTCCTTCCATCTGATTTTGAGTATGCTTATTCCTGCTTGCACATCAGTGCTTCGGTCAAATGCTATTAACATCCCTATTCTACTACCTGGAATTCTCAGGATAAATCTTTCCATGCCTTGTCCTTGCTGTGCTTAAGAAGAAAAGTCTGCAGGGTTAGTGGTGTAATCTACTGGCATGTGCAAGGACTTCATGACTAATTGCCAGTATTCCCCCAGCACCCAAAGTGATATCTGAGCCCTGCCAAAAAACCTCATCTGTGTCTTTGACTAAAGCTTGTCCTCTCATTGCTGTAGAATAGAATAGAATCAATCAGGTTGGAAGAGACCTCCAAGATCATCCAGTCCAACCTATCACCCAGCCCTATCCAGTCAACTAAACCATGGCACTAAGTGCCTCATCCAGGCTTTTCCTGAACACCCCCAGGGACGGTGACTCCACCACCTCCCTGGGCAGCCCATTCCAATGCCAATCACTCTCTCTGTGAAGAACTTCCTCCTAACATCCAGCCTATACTTCCCTCGGCACAACTTGAGGCTGTGTCCCCTTGTCCTGTTGCTGGTTGCCTGGGAGAAGAGACCAACCCCCACCTGGCTGCAACCTCCCTTCAGGTAGTTGTAGACAGCAATGAGGTCTGCCCTGAGCCTCCTCCTCTCCAGGCTAAACAACCCCAGCTCCCTCAGCCTCTCCTCATAGGGTTTGTGTTCCAGGCCCCTCACCAGCTTTGTTGCCCTTCTCTGGACACGTTCCAGCACCTCAACATCTCTCCTGAGTTGAGGAGCCCAGAACTGGACACAGTACTCAAGGTGTGGCCTGACCAGTGTTGAGTACAGGGGAAGAAGAACCTAGAGATGGATAGAGACACACATCAAATTGGTGCTCTTAGAGGATCACCCACTGGCTGACCCTCCCATTACTCTCCGACTGGAAGAACTCTTTGGCCTTGGCAATGCAGTAAAGATTTCTCTGCCTTTTCCACAGTAGCAGGCTTAGCTAGAAATACATGTGTGCAAATAGTGGCACTTAGTATTTCCCACTGAATTCTAACCCAGAGACATTAGACTTGTTCAAACAATGTCCAAGGCATGTTTTCTTTTCTCTGATAAAAATAATTTCATAGTGTGTATTGCTGAAAAAAACCAGATTTTCTGTCTTAACATTTAGTATAGTGACAGACAGTGGATTCCTGGAGAACCTCTAACTGTGCCAGCTGCCTTCCAAAATAGCAGAACTGTTGACTGCCAGTTACCAAATGATGAGCAGCAGCCTGATGTCATGGATCTGGTTGATGATAAACCCATTGCCAAGTGGCAAATAAAGGTACTTGCAGAAATTTCAACTCTTCACTGTTAAGATGAAAACAGGTTACATAGCTATTAGCCTTTGGAAAATGGTACTAAAGGTGGACCTCAGCCTGCTTAACTTGGGGTCTCAATTTCATCACCAAAGTTTAAGTGTTGGTTGCCATTTGAGAGTGTTCTCTTGCAAGGAGATTGGTAGATAAAACCTAGGACTTACAGAGACACACATTCTTCAAGAGCAGAAGTTAGACACCACATAGTTCCCCTTGAGCATTTCAAATGGCATGAAACACATCTATGGGAAAATTGAGCTAAGCCTAGGCTCCATGTGCATGTCCCTCTGTGAGGTAAATACCTGAGCTTGTTCTTTATTTACCCTCAAGTAGACACCTACAATATGTTTGGTCAAATGCTTGCCTAGATTTATTGGCAGGATTGATTAGATTTGTGATGACTGTTACAGGAGCTGAAACAGCTAATTGTTAAGTGTTTGTTAACGAGTTGAAGTTCATGCTAGCAGCCCACCCTAGTGATAAATCCATACCTGTGTGGTTTAAGATATTGTGTCTGTACATCTTTGCAGATTTCTAATGATGGATTCATTTATAGCAACTCTAAAATAGTGATCTTATATGATGGAGCCTGTCAGACATGTGAACCAGGAGAATCTGGCTTATGTGCATTAAAGGTATGGATTTCGTTACTCTCTGTTATGAAAACACACATCTTTTCAGGCAGAAAACAATACAGAAAAATCAGACAACTGGCAGAAAACAATACAGAATGTTGCTGTTCTTGCTTCCAGCAGGGATTTTCCATGCATTAAAATAAAAAGAAGCTGGGATGAGGCAATTTTGCATTAACAAATCAAATTAAAAGCGCTTCACATAATTACCCAATAAAACCAAAGTGCAGTTGCTTAGTGGAAGTGCAGAATTGAGCAGATTTTATTTGACACTTTGCAAGTTCATCTAGATTTACTGTTTGCTAACCAAAGAATCACATTGTCCTTTCTCTAAAAGGAGAAAACATGCAACATAGATGGACTCTGTTATGGTGAAGGTGACACAAACCCAACCAGCCCTTGCTTACTCTGCAGACCTGATTTATCAAAGCTAACTTGGTCAATTGTTGAAAGTAAGTTGAGGTTTTGTTTTGTTATTTAATACTTTTTAAAATACAATATTTATATATTAGGAATATTTTTTATAACTATAGAAGGGCTTAGGTTGGAAGAAACCTTAGAGATCATCCAACCTCCCCACCATG
Source organism: Tricholaema leucomelas (assembly GCA_013400475.1). NCBI lineage: Eukaryota > Metazoa > Chordata > Aves > Piciformes > Lybiidae > Tricholaema lacrymosa > Tricholaema leucomelas. The sequence continues at coordinate 408,352 of WAAF01008559.1, forward strand.
GGCAGGAATGCTTCTCAACTAGACTCAGCTGCTCAAGGCCTCATAAAAAGGGATTGAAAATGTTTGCTATGTCACAGCTTCAAAACCTACACTCTCCCCAGGGCTTCTACATCTCTCTTTCTAGAACTTGGCCTGGTGCTGAGGATTTTGTTCCTTTTTTTCACCTGGTCTCTCTAGAAATATCTAGTTATTCCTGCCAAATAGTTTATAGCTCAGTAGTGCTGGCATCTAAATAGACTACAGCTTACTGATGAGGAAGTCACTGTGCAGTTGAATAGCTAAGAGTGAATAACATACTCCATCACCTCTGTGCTCAGTTTTTGCCACAATAGTCACTGCAGCTCACAGAATCACCATAGGCAGGGACATCTCCCACTAGGTCACTGAATGTCTCATTCAACTTGGCCTTGAACACCTCCAGGGAGGGAGCAGCCACAACCTCCCTGGGCAACCTGTGCCAGTGTCTCACCACCCTCACTGGAAAGAACTTCTCCCTAACACCCAGTTTAAATCTCCCTTCTGCCAGTTTAAACCCATTCCTCCTCATCCTGTCATTACAAGACCTTGTTATTAGTCCCTCCCCAGCCTTCCTGTAGGCCCCCTTCGATACTGAAAGGCTACTACAAGGTCTCCTCAAAGCCTTCTCTTCTGCAGGCTGAAAAGCCCCAACTCTCATAGCCTGTCCTCATAGCAGAGCTGCTGCAGCAGTCTGAGCATCTTTGTGGCCTCCTCTGGACTGGCTCAAACAGTTCCATGTCCTTCTTGTGCTGGGGGCTCCAGAACTGTACACAGTACTCATTCCCAAGTGCTGGTCAGCAGTGTCTGTTCATTTGGTAAAAGAAGTCCCAATCACTTCTGAATTTTATGTCTTCCTGTACTTTTCCTCTGCAAGCTAACTCTGCACAGTTAAGATGCAGTTATTAGGCTCAATAAATTCAGAGTTCTTTCTATGTACAGATGCAGTGCATCTTTAGCAGCTCTTGCACAGAATAGGTGATTTCTTGGTTGTGTTGATACAGTTGTAATGAAAATAGCTAATGTTTTTCCTGTGCCATTGAAATGACATTAGAATGTAAGAGAAGTAATCACATGTGACTTCTTTAATAGAAAGATATACATCTTCTGACTTTTATAAATAGATTGCAACTTCTGCTTTAAAGAGGAAAATATCTCCTTTGTTGCAGACAACCAGCCTCCAGTGCTTGAAAATTTTCAGGGTATGCTACAGACTTTTTATGGAGAAGATTTTGTATATCAGTTTTTGGCTTCAGATCCAGAGGGCTCTGCTATTCATTTCACATTGGATTATGGTCCAGAAGGTGCCAGTCTTTCCCCATCAGGTCTCCTTTTGTGGAAAGCTGTCTCAATGAATCTCCATAAATTAACATTTTCTTTGACAGATGACTGCAATGCAAAGACTAAGGTAGAAATAGAGGTAATGAATATTACAGTGAAATGACACCTACTAGTAAGATGTTTAAGATCTCTAATTACAAAACTCATTGCTAGTTCATTAAAACAAGAAAACTCTCTTATTGGGCATGTCTTGTAGGTCAGTGTAAAGTCATGTGATTGCCTAAATAATGGCTCATGTGTGACAAACATAAATTTCCCACCTGGAAGTGGAAGATACCTTTGTGTGTGTCTGGCTGGATTTGAAGGTGATTTCTGTCAAGTGAATATTGATGACTGTAAACTTAACCAATGTGGTATTGGCAGATGTGTGGATGGAATAAACAGCTATTCCTGTGAATGCCCACCTGAACTACAAGGTAAATTGCTGTGTTACTTATATTAGCACATTAAGTGAGAAATAGGAATTTACAATTTTATGTCTACAGTTGTTTTTAAAAGTTTTTGACTGTAAATATCTTACTGTTAGAGCATGAAGAAATGTTATGGTCTTGTAGTAAAGCTGTGTGGTATACATCAAGGTTTTTCTTGCCTGAATACAAGGGTTGTTTACATTATGACTGCATCCATTGTTTTCATCTGCAGGGGTAAACTCAGCAAGATGGTTAAATGTAGGAAGGATGAGTTTGGTTACAGTGTGGTTCCTCCCGTGCTTGTAGATAGATACACAAAGCCCCTACATTTCCTCCATGTTCCATAATAAGCAAGATATGTATCATAGAATCACAGAATGGTTGAGGGTGGAAGGGACATTCAAAGGTCATCTAGTCCAACTGCCTTGCAGTGAACAGGGTCATCTTCCATTAGGTCATGTTGCCCAGAGCCCTGTTGAACCTGACCTTGAGTATATACAAGAATATAGCTGCTTCCCCAGGCAATCTGGTTAGGGTGCTCCAACACCCTCATGATAAAGAATTTGTTCCTAATACCCAACCAGAATGTCCTCAGATTTCAAACCATTGCCCCTCCTCCTCTATGGTCACCACAGACCTCTGTAAACAGTCCCTCTGCAGCCTTCTTGTAGGCCCCCTTCGGGTACTGGAAAGCTACCATTAGGTCTCCCCAAAGCCTTCTCTTCTCCACAGATTAAAAACTCTGAATAGCCAATCTCCTCAGCTATACTTTTTAGGTGTGCTGAAATCTTTGCTGCACTTTCTGGATGCCCTTCTTTGTATTGAGACAACTGCATACATTCTACTTGTACCTTTTATAGACACACTGTCAAAGGCTAGTGACACAAGATTACTGAAATGAAATAAGTAAAAGTCTGTTATTTCAATGCAGGAAAAACCTGTCAAGAGGATGTGGATGAATGTGTATCCAGTCCTTGTTTCCCTGGAGTCTTTTGCTTCAATACTTTTGGTTCTTACTATTGTGGTCCATGCCCAAACAATCTGCAAGGAGATGGGAAGTCATGCCACGGTAAAATTGTTTATTCAAGAAGAATGCTATTATTTTTACTATCATTTAGGTAAAATATCTGTGGCTGTGCTTCATGTTTCTAAGAGCCTTAGAACTCTTTTCAGTAGTTAGCAAAACAGGGCTGTGTCTCTTGACTGCTGATGGCTGGGACGGGACCTCAGTTGATGACAAGAGCAGGCTGCACTGGGTCACATAGTTGTAAAACATTTTTTCAGGTGACTGGTGGATAAAAATTACCCCAATTCCTTGATATCAAAATAGAATACAATTAAATGTACTCCTTTTTCTGCATTATTTTCATCATATGAGCAATTCCTAACAAAATACTTGTATCTTACTTTGTTTTAAGGTAGATTTATTTACTCAAATGGAAGCACTTGCCAAATAAGGTGCCCAAACGTTTCTTTACAGTGCAATTATGCCATCCAGAGGGACCTGGACAGGCTGGAGAGGTGGGCCCAGGCCAACCTCATGACGTTTAACAAGGCCAAGTGTAAGGTCCTGCACCTGGGTCGGTGCAATCCCAGGCACAGATACAGGCTGGGTGATGAATGGCTGGAGAGCAGCCCTGAGGANCCAGTATTTGAAGGGAGCCTACAGGAAAGCTGGGGAGGGACTATTTACACAGTCTAGTAATGTTAGGACGAGGGGGAATGGGTTTAAGCTGGAAGAGGGGAGATTTAGACTGGATGTTAGGAGGAAGTTCTTTACAGTGAGGGTGGTGAGACACTGGCACAGGTTGCCCAGGGAGGTTGTGGATGCTTCCTCCCTGGAAGTGTTTAAGGCCAGGCTGGATGAGGCCTTGAGCAAGCTGCTCTAGTGGGAGGTGTCCCTGCCTATGGCAGGGGGTTGGAGCTTGATCCTTGAGGTCCCTTCCAACCTAAACCATTCTATGATTCTATGATTCTATGAATTACTGACAAAAATTGTATTTTTAAAATGCTGTCTTGAAAACTTGTAAAAAACAGTTTTTATTCTTACCTGCTGTCTGAATTGTGAGTTGTTTTTATATACTAAATCTTTAACTCTGTCATTTAATTGCAGTTACAGCAAAACTGCTAATGTGCATCTTTTGTTTTCAGAACGCTTTGAAGACACTAATGCTGAAAGAAAGGATTCCACAGGAGAAATTGGAAGGAATAAAGGTGATTTTTTTCTTTTGGTGAAGAAAATGTAATATCTGATAAGAATATAGCTGACAAATAAAGGTTCTAGTTAATGTCACACACTTTAAATTTTCAGTTTGACTCAACCTAATTCGTTACTGGGGTTGAATTCTGATCTGAAAAATGAGACTGAAATGTCAATATCAACAAATCCCTTAGGTCAGCTGAGTCATTTTGCTGACAGTGTGATGTATGACATTCTTACCATTGCCTCTTGTTTTTGTGACTAACCACTGACATAAAATAGGTGACATGGGGATACGGACATCTGTTACATGAGATAACCAAAAGTTTATGGCATTATGTTGAATGCCATTTTCATACTTTAACTCAAAGGAAAGGTGAAGGATATGGCAAGTGAATGTCTTCATTTCAAAACTCTCTAAATGCTGTTGCTGGCATTTCCAGCTCTGTGCCTGCTGGGGCTTTCTTTGCAGGAAATTCTAGTGTGTCTGTTCCTTTTATCTCTGAATGGTTAGAGGAATTATCTCTCTCTCTGCTGCCAGTTCTGGATAATTCTTCATTGGCTGTAAAATTATTTGCTTTACAGCAGTGGGACTCTGTAATACAATTCAGTAAAGTTTAACCTTTTGTAGACCATTTTCTAGTACCCTTCTAAATGGGGAAAGGGACAAAGCTTAAGTTGAATTGGATAATCTCCAGTCTCATTCCTTCTCTGCCTTATTAATGCTAAAAGCTCATATACAGCATGCTGCCATTCTGGGGTTACAGTGCCTTACTCCTTTCCACAACCCACCAGACCACCTGCTTTTCTTGAGCAGAGTACAAAGAATTTACCCTTCACTTTGCATTCCTTTCAGAGAGGAGTTTGTGTTTATAAAGCACAGGAACCCCCACTAACAAAACGCATGCAAAAACTTCATGAAAGTTGATTTAAAATGTTTGGAGGGTGAAATATTCTACAAAGTAGTGGACTGATTGCTTAAATATTATCCATAGTAGATCACTAAGTATGAGCATGTACATACTTGTGATTGAATTTCTGCTGCTAGAGCCTAGGCTGATTACTGGTGAACCATCAGTAGTATCTTTTAAGTTCTGTTTCTGTTACCTAGTTGACAGCAGCATATGGAGCCTGTAATTTGCTCTGACAGTAAAGCTGTTTCTTTACCCAGTATGAGGGTGTCTCCACTGTCTGTCTCATGTATCTATATCTATAGATACTGTGCTTTCTCCTTACCTTGCAGACAAGAGAAGGACACAGTGAGGGTAGCAAAAGACATAGGCAGAGTACCTTGATCTTCTCCAATTCAGCCAGTTAGGAGTTAGGTTCGGCTGCGTACGCATACTCAGCTGTAGCACATGGAGAGGCTTCCTGAAGCACAGAATGAATAGGGTGTACATTTTTCTGTTCACAGAATGTTCCTCACTCTCAGAAGGTAAAAAAGGTCTCATAATATTAATGTACTTTTTTCCCCCTCACTTTTCTAACATGCTGTAGGTTCTGTACAGTCATCCTTGGAGAAGATTTTAAGCATCTCAAGTCATAGTGCCAGTTCTGCAGATGTCCCTGAGAGGTTTATGTCTGCAGAAATGGCCAGTAGCAGCACTCCACCAGCTTCCATGGTAAAAACAATCACTGCTCAGAAGCCACTTAGTTCTCAGAGAAGTGCATCTGTGCAGCCTGCTCTTACTGGAAGCATTGCTCATGATCTCAGCACCATCAGTAGTCACCTTGCTAACATGGAAAAGAGTTCTTCAGTACCTGCTGTGATGACTGCATCTTCAAGGAAGCATGCTGTATCACCTGAGAAGAATGCAAGGGCCCAAGCTGAGGCCTACAGCTATTCTGATACCAGCAGGAAGACTTTTAGCAGAGGAACAAATATAAGCAAAGGGCTTTCTTTGCCAGGCAGAGTGTTCAAAGGTGGAAGTGCTCGCAGAGTTCAGCACCTCTTAGCCAAGCATAAAGCAAGTCCTTTACAGTTTCACCTTGTTGAAGTCACAGTCCCACCAAAAATGCTTCCTGAAGAACTGAGTGAAATAGTGACTCCTAAACCAGTAACCTGTTCTGGCTTACCCTGTTTTCCTGGTGTCCCTTGTGAGCCCAGTCAGGATGGAGGAAGGGTCAAGTGTGGTCGTTGTCCCTATGGCTACTATGGAGATGGCTTCACTTGCAAAGGTACCACAAATAACTGAACTAAATGCTTTGCAGAAAAGATTCTCCTGACATCTTTATAACTTTAAAGTGCACTCCTGCTGTGTGATCAGTGAAATGCACAGGGTATTGAATATTTTCATTACTAATATTGGCACAGCCCACAGGCTTTTAGTTGTATGGATGCACTTAGAAATACTTTTTTCTGATGCCTCTCAGGCTCCTCACTTAGGGGCAGGGACCTAATGGATTCTGTGTGAGTTGCTCAGTTTGTTAGGTGAGGCATAGTTGTGCTGAAAGGCAAGTGCATTTTCTTTATTCTTTTGTTTTCTTCATTGTCTTGCAGCAAGATGTAGGCAAACATGTGGCAAAAATATGGAGTGTGTGGCACCCAATATTTGCAAATGCAAGCCTGGTTATGCTGGTTCTAACTGCCAGGCTGGTGAGTATGGCATTTTGATGTAGCCTGTGATAACTCCTACCCACAAGTTCATGCTTGGAAGGTCACTGTTGGTTTTTTGCACAGCTCTATGCAGACCTGATTGCAAAAACCATGGGAAGTGCATTAAGCCAAATGTCTGTGAATGTCTACCAGGATACAGTGGCTCTGCTTGTGAAGAAGGTAAACAGAATATTTTTCACTTTTGAGTCCATAAACACCCAAAGGATCCTGTAAATAACTTCCATGGGGTAAGATCCTGCACCTAGAGAGGAATAACCTCATGTGTCAGTACACTGAGGGCTGACCTGCTGGAGAGCAGCTCTGGTAAAAGACCTGAAGGACAGCCAACTCTTGGAGCAAGTCCAGAGGAGGGTCATGAAGATGGTCTGAGGGCTGGAGCAGCTCTGCTGTGAGGACAGGCTGAGAGAGTTGGGGCTTTTCAACCAGGAGAAGAGAAGGCTTCGAGGAGGCCTTGGAGTGGCCTTCCAGTATCTGAAGGGGGCCTACAGAAGGACTGGGGAGGGACTATTGACAAGGTCTTGTAATGACAGGATGAGGAGCAATGGGGTTAATGCAGTATTCAAGGTGAAGTCTCAGCAGAGCAGAGTAAAAGGGAGAGTCTCCTCTTTTGCCCTGTGCTTGATGCAGCCTAGGATACCATTTACCTTCTGAGCTGCATGAGGGCACTGCTGGCTCATGGTGAGCTTCTCATCAGTCATTACATCCAAGTCTCTTTCTTCAGAGCTGCTCTCAAGCCATTCTGCACCCAGCCTGTATATGCACTGTAAACACTGTTTGTATTTGGATATTCCTAAATTCAAGTTTCACAGTGGATGTAGATGCCTCTTAGCTAAACAATTCCAAAGAATGGGATGTGCTACCTGGAAGTTCTCTGAGACTACTTCAAGGTGACCTCCACTGTTGTGTACTCCCTTAGAATTAAGTTCTGGTTATTTACTCTTGTCAAAATGCATTGCACACATCTCCATACTTTATTTCCAGTTCTTTTCTGACTGTAAGTTATTAAGATTTCCCTTTTTCTAAAGTATAACCAATCCATGCATCTTTCTGGAGGTGATTTCTTGAACAACATAATTCTGTATCCACAGCACATTGTCAACCACCCTGTCAAAATGGAGGCACATGCTTGGCCAGAAATCTCTGCACCTGCCCATATGGGTTTGTGGGACCAAGATGTGATACAAGTAAGAAAAACAAACAAACAAACAAACAAAACATAAAGGAAGCATACAGAACTTTTCTGCTGTTCTTTAGGAGTGAGAAAGCAAATTATGGTTTACAATTTCAATGTAGTCTTGTCTGGTGCTAGGAAATGACATAGCAGCTGTGCCTCTTTGAAGGCTCCCATACTTGGGCTTTTCAAACATTATTTGGGTAGTACTTGCATGTAACATTGAGAACATAACATGCTGTAGAAATTGCAAATAGTTTATGAAGGGAAGTTCTTCACAGAGAGAGTGATTTGCCATTGGAATGGGCTGCCCAGGGAGGTGATGGAGTCGCTGTCCATGGAGGTGTTCGAGAAAAGCCTGGATGAGGCACTTAGTGCCATGGTCTAGTTGATTGGACAGGGCTGGGTGATAGGTTGCCCTGGATGAGCTTGGAGGTCTCTTCCAATCTGGCCAATTCTATGATTGTTGATGTGGAAACATTGAGCACATTGCCAATGTGATTCTACCTTCAGGAGAGAGATATTTAGTATGTCCTTACAGCATTTTAACTTCTGCCATCTTAATTCGGCTAGATGCTGGGGTACATTCAGAAGTTGGTATCAGTGAGTGGTGAGTTAGAAGAACTGAGATGCAGGAAAATTGAATTCAGGACTACATCATGGGTCTGGTGTTTTGTTTGGGTTTTGTTTTTTTTTTTAACTGTTCTTTTTTTTTATCTGGAACAAAAATGGGAAAAATTGCTTTGATCATAGCTGTAAAACTGGAACGAATATTTTCTGTATTATCTTTTACATATTAACTCCTACATGCAGCAGTTTGGCAACTCCACATTTAGGGTAGATTTCATTCTGGTCAGAGAACCCAAATTTAGACATGCTGTTTATATACATCAACATGAATTTGCCACTCCATTATTGAAACCCAAATTCAGAAAGCCAAAAGTTTGTCTTCTTCTCAGACCCCAGAACTTTTCATTCTCCGTTTTTCTTGTTCTAATTTTGTTTGTGACCAAGAAACAAAAAGCTGCTCTTTGTTATGCAGTACCAAGGAGGATAAGATGTTGTCTGAAAGGAGTAATTCATGTTTCCACAGTGATGATATTTTAATGTCTTTGCTTGTTAGCCTCGTGTCACTCTATGCATGCAGCTGTACTTGCTGAAGTGATGGACAGAACACGAGTGACTTGAGGGAACTGTCTTGGAGTCCATCAAATCCATCATGTAATATGGTCCATTTGTCTCTTAGCATTGAATTTCCCATTTTGCTTAGAGCTTAGTTGAAATTTTCTATATTTTTAGCACTGAATCTATCTAGACCATGGAAGAATGCATTTTATTTACCTTTGTGGTATGGTGCTAGTTTGTTATGGCTTTGAGACTGGATTAATCCTCTGTAACTAGTGGAATAATGTGTTATTTCCACTGTTAATATTCAGGAAAGACCTGAAAAGCAAATCAAGCATATATCTTTTTCTCTCTCCCCCTCCCCACCTCCTCCTCCCTTTTCCCCTTTATATTTGCCCAACTTCTTGGATGGTAGTGATTTGCAACAGACACTGTGAAAATGGTGGTGAATGTCTTACTCCAGATATCTGCCAGTGTAAACCTGGATGGTTTGGACCTACATGCAGTACAGGTAACACTCCTGCTTTCCTGGGAAAGCATCCATAGGACCTCCCTTCCTTTGAGATTTGGCACTATAAGCCTCAGACAGCAGTGATGGGCAGCTATGTAGAGCCCTCACATCTTCTTAGAGCTCTCACATCCCCTCTGCGTGTTAGTTCTGCAGCACCTCTAGGAAACCTAATGCTGATCTGAAAATCCTGGGTAAAGATTTAATGTGAATGATGTTACCTGCAGTTGTCTTAGTTGTTTAATGCCTGTCTTTGCAACAGAAGCACATGTTTTATAGACTTTATTTGGATGTCATGCTTCCTGCTCTTCCTGGCTCTGTTTCTGCAGCAGTGTGTGATCCTGTTTGTCTCAACGGTGGTTCCTGTACCAAGCCAGATGTTTGCCTCTGTCCACATGGATTCTTTGGTGCCCAGTGTCAGAATGGTACTTTTTTTTTCCCCTTCTCCCCTTTTAGCTGCCATTAAGGGGAAATCTGTGACGAAACATTGCTACCTTAAGACACAAAGGTCACACCTTGGTCACATAACTGAGAAGTGGTGCAAAACAGAGATTACATTGGCTTTTTTAGATTTTATGCCTGATTAATTGAATGTCCAAGGAGAAAGGAGACTCAGAAGTGCCTTGTCTGCCACTCAACTTTTGAGCAGTGTTCAACCAGCTCCACTCTGTATTCTGTAGTCTGATTACTTGTGTACACATAAAGTTACCAGCCTTGACCCCTTTTTGTCTCATTTTATCTTTACTGCTGACACAGGCAGTGTGAGACAGGCCTGATAGTGCTGAATATCTGTATAAACTCTAAGAATTTTCAAGTTGCTCCTTTTCTAGAAGTCTATCACTGTGCCAAACAAAAAGCAAACTGCAGCTCTCCCTCCTGTTTGTGTCTTGTAGCCGTCTGCAGCCCGCCGTGTAAGAATGGTGGTCACTGCATGAGAAATAATGTCTGCACTTGTCCTGATGGGTACACAGGCAGAAGATGTGAAAAAAGTAAGACAGTGTTTAAAATCCTGCCAAGATCTGAAAGCAACCAATACATTATTCTACAATCTGTTAAATATATTTGTGGGTTTGATTTCTTTTTTTAAGGTGTCTGTGAGCCAAGGTGCATGAATGGAGGAAGATGTGTAGGGCCAAATGTTTGCTCTTGTGCTTCAGGATGGAGAGGAAAAAGATGCAACACTCGTAAGTATCTTGTAGCTAACAGGGGAACTGTACCTTCAAAGTGGAATGTTTTGGGCTCCCTAGTTCAGGAGGGACAGGGATCTACTTGAAAGAGTCCAAGGGAGTGCTATGAAAATGATGAAGGGGCTGGAGCACTGCTCTGTGAGGAGAGGCTGAGGGGTCTGGGGCTTCTTGGTCTGGTGAAGAGAAGACTTAGAGGAGATCTAATCAATGTTCATAAATAGCTGAGGGTCGAGAGAATGGGGTCAAACTCTTCTCAGTTGCACCCTGTGATAGGACAAGGGCTAATGGATATAAACTACAGCACAGGAGGTTCCACCTCAACATGAGGAAGAACTTCTTTACTGTAAGGGTCATGGAGCGCTTGAACACGCTGCTCAGAATGCTTGTGGAGTTTTCTTCTCTGGAGACTTTCAAGACCTGTCTGGATGCATTCCTGTGTGACCTGCGCTAGATTTTGTGGCCCTGCTCTGGCAGGGAGATTGGATTCGATGATCTATGGAGATCCCTTCCAACCCCTAACATCCTGTGATCCTGTGACAACTCTGCCCACACAAGAAATGTGAGCTTAGTGCCAGGGAGCTCAAGGTTATACATTACATGTTGAAAAACTAGTGGTCTGTAGCTTGGCAGCAAAAATTAGGATGGAGAACTAATAATCATGCATTTCTTTGACTAATGCATGGAGCAAAGCATCTTTTAAATTCTTCTAGCAAATAATATTTGTTTCTTTCTCCATTCTTGTCTAAATAAAAAACCTCTGTATTTCTGCAAAGAACTGAGTCAATGAGGTGAAAGGATTTCAATTTGTGCTGTAGGACATAAAAGCAGATATAATAGAAAAAGAAGTACAGTGAGAGATTGGAAAACTGTGGAAACATAGTAGGAAATGATGAGAATAGAAGATGGAATGGGCACGAGCTGTTTAGGAAAGGTAGAAATAAGGCCGTGATGGTAGCACAGCTGTGGGTCCCATTGTATCTCAATGAAGGTATTGAAGTTGCATAAATAAGATGTGGCAGCATGAATAAAAGTGTAGTCTGCATGAAAATCAGTCTGGGGATGGGTAGTAGATAGGCAATAAAGAGTTAAATGTCTGTGATAGCGTCCAGCCGAGGCTCAAGGAATGATATGGCCAATGAGCTCTCTAATGGCATGGAGGAGAAACAAATTTCCCTGTACTGCTTTTCTGCAATTATTGGAAAATTTTACCAAAATAAAAAAATTACCCATATTGAAAGGGGTGAGATATTCTGGGATGCTGTGGAAGAGAGATTTCATTATCAATAAGCCATTAACCAATCAGAAATAACAGTGGGTTAGATAATGGCCTAGTAAGCAGGAGCAAATGTGCAGAACAATGGGTCATAGAAAATAACTTTAGATCCAAATGTTCATGAGATTTGTCATGAGGGTATGGGGTTTAGACAGGAAAGTTTGGAAAAGGCAAAACTATTTAGTGGTGCTGACTTGATTCAGTATTTCAGGATTTTGTAGCAATCTGTGATGCATCAGAACATCTCAAAGCTTGCTGTGGCTGTCAGGCTTTTTGTTTCTAGTTGTCTCTCTTCTTGAACATCTACTGATCTTAGATAGCTTTTCAGTGACACTTTTGTATGGAAAGCACTTAGCCTCCTGTAGGCTTTCTGAAATGTAAATAACAACTAAAAGGAATCGCTTGGGATATAACCAAACTTTGTGGTGATGTTTGTGCAGCAATCTGTCTTCAGGAATGTAAGAATGGTGGGGAGTGTATTGGACCCAGTACGTGTCATTGCCCTCCGCAGTGGGAAGGAATCCAGTGTCAAACAGGTAAGAATGAAGTGACCTCTTGCTTCAGCAATACATAGTGCCTGGAAGTCTTACACCTTGGTTGTATTTTAATTCAAATCTGTGTCAAAGGCAGGATAAAGAGCAGAGATTCCTCTGCCCATCTGAAGCCCTCTGGAACATGACAGCTGTCTGGGAGTGTGGCAGTATGCTGTGGCTTGCTGTAACAGTGGATACTGCTGCAGCAGCCCTGAGAGGCCACTGTGATAGCTTGGAATAGTGGGATGTGCTAAAAACGCCCTACTCGTGTCCCTGTCTCAGTTTCATTCATACCCTCAGCATGTTCCTCTGTTCAAACTCTGCACCTTTTCATGAGGTGGCCACATGACTGTGAAGCCTCCTTACGCTGAGGGCTGTTCCTCTGTGACAGCACCTACCAAGTTCTCAGCTCCTATAAGCAGGCAGAACACTAAATAGAGAAAACAGTCACTTTTCCTTCACCAAGCTGGTTTCATGAATAAAGCCACATGTCCACCTCTCATTTTAGCTGTGTGCCACCAGAAGTGCCTGTTTGGAGGCAAGTGTGTCATGCCCAATGTCTGCTCGTGTCGGCCTGGCTACACTGGAGTCCTCTGTGGGAGGAGAATTCAGGTACGTGCACCATCCCAGATACAGCATCATTATCTAGTGCACCCTTGTCCAGTGAAGCATCGTGAAATATGCTAAAAGCATCTGTCTGATTCCTTCTTTCAGCCTCCAGTGAGAAGAAAAATAGTAACACTCATAAGAGCTACCCAGTAATTCCTAGACTTTAATACTTACAGACTTGGTAGCAACACCTGGACTAAATTTCCTTTCAGGCTGATTATCTCTTGTCACTCCCTACATGGCTGCAGCAGGATTTGAAACTGTCCTCTTCACAGAATCACAGAATGGGTTGGGTTGGAAGGGACCCCTAAAGACACTCTAGTCCAACCCCCACTGCAATGACCACTATTCTTTTTATCAGCACCTGGTGCTGTTTTGGAGAAGAGTGTTCCACTGCTGACTTTCTTAGCTTGCATCAAGTCAAGCCCTGATCTTTGTCAGCTAAATAACGACATCACCACTGAGTTCATCCTTGCTTTACACAAATGTTCCTTACCTCACACGTGACTTTAGGAACACCTTCACCATTTTTGCATGTAATGAATGATGACCATTTCTCTCTTCTGTCACATCATCTTCTGTTGGATTTCTTTGCTTGCATACTGACAGTCACTGACACAATGTAACCATTCCATTGCACCTTTTCTGTGATGTCAAAGTAGAAGTGATGCTACTCTTCTTACATCTGGTGCTAAACCACATCCCTCAGCATCACATCCCTGCATCTTTTCAACATCTTGAGGGATAGAAATTCAACCACCTTTCTGGAGAGCCTGTTCCAGTGTTTGAGAACCCTTTCAGTGAAGAAGTTTCTTCTAATATCTAACCTAAGCCTAATATTCAACATCACCTGTGATGTTTCTCCTCTTTCTTTAGATACTTTTCTGGTGCCAGCAGAATTTCAGCCTTGTGTTTCTGCATGTCAGGAAAGCAAAGATTCATTAAAGTAGTTTCTTCAACTTGAGTGTAAAACCAGGCTGCACCATTAAAGTATCTTTTACCATTTCTTTCTTTCTTTTTCTTTTCAAGGCACAAAGGCATCATGGTTGAAGAAAAGATGTCTATCAGTTAAACTGCAATGCTGCACCGATGTGTGAGACTTGAAAATAATAGCGAGAGGGTTGAAGGCAATCACAGAGTTTATTTAAATGAATCTCCAGAAGCATTATTTTAAAAGATTTTGTCTTACAGGCACGAATTTTGGTGTGCTTCAAAATGACAATTTTGTAGTCAAAATGTATGAATATTGCTTTAATTTTTTTTGCTACCTCATACACAAACCCCACCCCTCTGATTCTTCACTGGGCTCACCAAGGGGATGAAGGATGCAAACCCAAAATGCTGCAGTTTGTTGTTGTAGTCATCTAGACTCTCAGGCTTCCTTTGTGGGAACAAGATTGTGATAGCTGCTGAGTGTCTCTAGGAAGGCAGGCAGCAGTTCTGTCACCTGTGAATGCGACCACCTGGTTTTAAGCATTGTTTATACACGTATTAATTGGCTGTGTACAGAGGAAAAAGCAGAACTGTGTAATTCTTCACTTTGTATTTGCACCAGTCTGTTATAATGACAGGCTAGTAGTGAGGAAAGGGGGGGAGCCTAAAGCAAGGCTTGGCTGCTCACAGTGGAGGCAGGGCTGCAGGTCTCCTTCACAAAGAGATGCAGGATAATTGTGGTTTATCTAAGGCAAGCCTTCGCAGTCAGGTACCGACTCTTCTCTTTTGACTTCATTACTTACGGTGAGAACCCAGCTGCTGACTGATTCCTGTGTCCTGTTTTATGCCCCTGTTTGAGGTGTCCCTCTGTAATATGGAGAAATTTGATTCCCAAGTCTCTTGGAGAAATCTGACAAGGCTGTTAGCTCTGTTGAATCTTGAAATAAGAGCTGCTAAGAGGAGGAACTTACTGCACATCATGCCATCCACATACATCAAATCAGAAAGTATTGGTAGAGATGTCACAGTTTTTTTTCCAGCTCTGGTGAGCTCTTAGCACCTACCAACTGCCAGACAGTTTTTAAACTCCCAGTTTTTCTGAAGTTTCTTACCACCATCTTCTTCCTCTAGAGCTGTAGAAGACATTGCTGTTCGGGCTGCAACGAGCTGAGCTCTGGTAATAGACACAAATATCCCTTTAGCTAAACCATTGAAGTTTATAGTTCTGGGGTTTTGTCTGGTTTTGGTTTTGTGGGCCAGGGGTGGTGATGGTGGTTTTTTGTTTGTTTTTTTTTAACCTCAAAATAAACATCATCACTTCCTGTTCACCATAGCAGTACTCAACTTACATAAACCAGTTCAGAGTGGGAAGAAAATGGAGCTCTTTTTGCCATTTACTGCCACTGTGGGATACTGATTGTCAAACCATAGCTGTCAACAACTCTGTGCTTAGATTTCTCCTCCTCTTTTGATAGTCATTTTGCAGAGTAAGCTGGTGTTCTGAGAGCTCTATCTTGTTCCAGAATGATACCTGATGGACTTCAGTGCCTGACTGGTATATTTAAACAGGTTTCTTTTCATAGAATCATAGAATCACCCCGGTTGGAAGAGATCTCCAAGATCATCCAGTCCAATCTAGCACCCAGCCCTATTCAGTCAACTATACCATGGCACTAAGTGCCTCATCCAGTCTTTTCTTGAACACCTCCAGGGACGGTGACTCCACCACCTCCCTGGGCAGCCCATTCCAATGCCAATCACTCTCTCTGTGAAGAACTTCCTCCTAACATCCAGCCTATACTTCCCCCGGCACAATTTAAGACTGTGTCCTCTTGTCCTGTTGCTGGTTGTCTGGGAGAAGAGACCAACCCCACCTAGCTACAGCCTCCCTTCAGGTAGTTGTAGACAGCAATGAGATTGGCCCTGAGCATCCTCTTCTCCAGGCTAAACACCCCCAGCTCCCTCATAGGGTTTGTGTTCCAGGCCTTTCACCAGCTTCATTGCCCTTCCCTGGACACGTTCCAGCACCTCAACATCTCTCTTAAATTGAGGGGCCCAGATTTTTTTTCTTCAATTTCCCACTTGCAATTAAGTTTTGGTGTTTCCATAGTTTCTTTCAATCCATCATCCAAGTGGCTGATAGCCTGATCTTCTGGGAACTGTTCTGTTACTTAAAACCTACTCCACTAGAACCATTTTCTTTCTCACAACAATTGCTCTGAACAAAACTTAGGCAAGCTGTTGGAACTGGTGCCTCAGGATGATGCTTTGAATACATAAGGTTCTGAAAATGTTTGCAAATTCAAACACACCAATATCACATCAACTCATAATGTAATAACCCCCATTCCACCTGTCATTTTGAGGTGCTAAAGAGAGAGATAACATCTGTTAATAGTACCTTGGTTAATGAGTTTGTGCAACCCTCCATTCACAAAACTGAATCAATCTGTATTTGCTTTTCTAGGGTTTCAAGATGAATTAAAGGGATGGGCTTCGTTTTTGGTTTGGGTTTTTTGTTTAATCATAGCTTCTGAGTATTTCCCTTTTTGACATATCTAAAGGCAGAAATTATTTCCATTATCCAAATGCAAGCTGTGTGAAGAAAAGCAGAGCCACTGTTTTGCTACATGAGTTAAAAATGCTCAGTGGTAAGCTGTGCTGTTTTCCAGCCAGCACAAGATGCAGAAAAATTACTAATACAGGTATAAAACCAGGCTGCTCCTCTGAAACTGACCAGTGATTATGTAATTAGTTGAAACTATTTTCTTACTAGCTTATCCATTACACACATGAAACAGATTCCGCTGTAATTCGGTAGCACATTGCAATAATGCAGTGAAATTGCTCGGTTTAACGAGAGCCCAGAGGGATATAGAAGGCTTGGGTACACAAGTTAACAAATTTGGTCTAGAGTTGCCCAAAAGAGGAGATTTGGAGTGGAGGAGAAGGGCTGCATACAGCAGGAGTTGCTGTGGTTCTGGGAGCCAAACTGAGTTGTGCCAAACTGAAGATCTTACCAGTGATTCTTACCACATTAAATAGAACACAACTCTCCTCACTGACTATTCTTGCACAATTTGCACCCTGCTCTATGTGAACCTGCTTTAAGAGGAGTGGGACCAGGTAGGTGATCTTGAGAGTCACTTCCAAGCCCTACCATTCTGCAGTTCTGTGCCTTTCAGTACTGCACAGTGCAGGAAAGTACTTAGGTACAACATCTCTTACCTGTTTGCACTAAAGTTGCTCTGAAGGCCAGCATAAACCCTCCCATGAGCAGTCTGATTTTTGCCCGTGATCTAAAAAAGGTCTTTAAAATGCAATACAATGAATGTTTTCTGAAGGAAGGACTGGTATCAGAGGAGATACCACAGATCATGCCAAGGACTCAGTTTCCTATATTTGCACCATTGTAGGCTATGATTAAAAAAGGGAGGAGGGGGAAAAGTGTGTCTCAAGTGACAGACTCTTTATTTTTACAAACATTAATTACATCTGCCTAAAGCTGAGAACAGAAAGCGAGTTAAGGTTTCCATCTACCAAAAGCAAACCTGGAAAGAAGAATCAGTGCAAAAGAAATCAAGAAAAACAGTATAAAAGCTTAAGTTACTTGACAGCTTGGCTGTATCCTTTCCACTGCTTGCTCAAATGGGAAAAGCCAAAGTTTAAATTCTCAGTACAACAGAACATCTGGGTGCACAGCCAAAACCAAACACAGAGATGAGAAAGTGCTGCTAATGACTGAAGATGTTTATGCTGTTTCTCTTGTATAGAAGGATCAGATGGCAACATTGGGTCATTTGACTCAGCCACAGCTCAGTTTAACCAACAAAGGGTCTTTCACACATAAACTGCACTGCTCTACTCTTGCTACAGCCACTTACAGAAGAGAAAGTGAAAATGGTAAAACGTGCATGTAAGTGATTTCACAGAATGTCAGGGCCTGGAAGGGGCCTCAAAAGCTCATCTAGTCCAACTCCCCTGCCAGAGCAGGATCACCTAGGCCAGATCACACAGGAACCCATCCAGGTGGGTTTTGAATATCCCTGGAGAGGGAGACTCCACAACTCCCCTGGACAGCCTGTTCCAGTGCTCTGTCACCCTCACAGGGAAAAAAATTCCTCCTCAGGTTTGCATGAAACTTCCTATGCCTCAGCTTCCACCCGTTGCCCCTTGTCCTGTCATTGGGCATCACCCAGCAGAGCCTGGCTCCAGCCTCCTGGCACTCACCCTTTACATTTTATAAACATTGATGAGATCACCTCAGTCTTCTCTTCTCCAAGCAGCTCAGCCCCAGCTCCCTCAGTCTCTCCTCAGAGAAATGTTCTGTTCCCCTCATCATCTTTGTGGCTCTGTGCTGGACTCTCAAGCAGCAGCATGTCCTTCTTGAACTGGGGGGCCCAGAAGTGGACACAGTACTCCAGATGTGGCCTCATCAGGGCAGAGTAGAGGGGAAGGAGAACCTCTCTTGACCTACTAACCACAGCCCCTCTAACACACCTACTTCCCTGGGGGTGTTCAAGGCCAGGATGGATGAGGCCTTGAACGACTGAGACTACCTGAGAGCTATCCCTGCCCATGGTGGGGAGGTTGGAGTAGATGATCTCTCAGGTTGCTTCCAGCCTCAGCCATTCCATGTCCTATGATAAGTGAAACTGGAAATGATAATTTGGGGACCTGGGCTGTCAATATATTGTAAGACTGTTCTACTTGAAAGTAACTACTAGAAAATCCACTTTAAAACTCACTTAAAACAATAGAGAGATGTGAATTATAACCCTGAAGAGAGAACTCCTGTAGCCAGCAGATGGTGCTAAATTCAAGCAGTAGTTCTAAACAGTGCCATCACGTTCTGTGTGCCATCAAATTCCTGCTTACTTAAGTCATTTCTGAACAGGGAACTGCCTGGATTAGCATTGTTGTGGCCTGCTCAAAACCACCAATTGCAGGTGTCTCTCACTGCTGCTGGTCTGATGCTCCTTACAATGCCAATATCTCTTTTGGCTTCTAGTCACCATTATCGTTGCTTTTGAATTCATTAGTAGTGGTCACTTTTTCCTGGAACATTTTCTTTGCATTTACATACTTCTGGTCATTTACTATTAAGTCCTGGGTCCGAGGTAATTAATTTTTTTCCCCATTCACTTCCCAACAACCAGTATGTCATCAAAAGTATTCAGCTTAATTCCTGAATTTCTAAATGGTGGCATGATTATTGTAGGGAACTGTGACACACACACACCAGATTTTATCATCACAAAGCCTACTGCAGAAATACTGATCCAATTGTCATGTTCCATAAGGGAAACCCACATTTTTCACTATCATGTCTCAAATACCCAGTGTATGGAATGGACTAGGCTGGAAGAGACCTTAGATATCAGCTAATCCAATCCATCCCTGCCCATGGCAGGGATGCCTCAACTTGATCAGGTTACTCAAGGCCCCATCCAACCTGGTGTTGAACATCTCCAGGTGGGAGCAGGGCACCCACAACCTCTCTGGACAATCCATTCCAGTCTTGCCACTCTCCTAGTGAAGAATTTCTTCCTAAAATCTAATCTAATCCTATTCTGCTTCAATTTAAACCCATCATGTGGAGAGGGAGCAGAAAACCCATACACTCCTCTTACTATGCCCTCTGCTCTCTGTCTGTAGCAAGTTTCATCAAAAGCAAATGCAACAGCCTCCAAAGCAAGGGCAAAGGCTTCTCAACACCATGACACAGCAATTGCTTATAACAGAAAACAGGAATCTCATGAACTAGATTGCTGTCTTCCATTTGCCCTTTGTATGCTTGGGTCTTCTCCGAGAGGGCTGGTAACCCTCCTTTGCTTCTTGTCAGTGCTCTGTGGCTTGTGATCCCTGGAGAAACATTTCCATCTAAGGGAGTTTACACACAGATGCAATGTTACTCCATCACAGGGATTAAAATAATGCACAGGCAAATGGCTTAAGTCATGCACAGTTAAAATGCTCTCACCAAAATTGCAGTTTCACCTAGACGACAAAAATTGATCTCTCAAAAAAATATCTGAGTCAAGCATCACTCTAAGAGCTGACTGATTCAACCTGCATCTTTGGGCAAAACTTCCTCAACTACAGCCTTCAAGAAACAGCACAAATGAGACATGGAACAGTGATCCTTTGAGTCTTGGTCCAACAACATGCAGCCCCTTCAAAAGTTTGCAAATCCTAGATGAGGCCAAACTGGAGCATGAGCAGAAGCCAAGCCTCAGCATCCTCCACACAGGTGATTTGTGGCAGACATGGCTGTTCCTCACTGCCAGTCTGGCCTACCATTATACTGATCCTATAACAACAAAATCTTGAAGAGGAGTGAATCATCAATGTCTGCACCTCTAGAAAGGAGATAAAGACATTTCCCTATCTCACTGAAACAAGAAAAAGAAATAATTGGAAGTTGAGAGATGATGAGATGATCAGATGATCATTGAAGTTGTCAAGATAAGGACTCTTTTAGAGTATCAGTATGGATTAAGCTTTTAGAAAACAGCAGTGGAACTGTCTGAACTGTGTTTTGGGGTTTTTAAAACACTGCTTAACTGATCAAGATCCAAACTGATTGGGGGGCAGGGCAGGGAGCAGGGAACATACGTTAAGACATGACCAAGATTCTAATAAGATGATTTACAGTTGTTCCAGAAAGATGCAAAACTCTGCGAGTTTCCTCTTGCAACTATGCAATCTTATTGCAGATAAATGATACTTGCACCAACACCCACTTCTGATACCTGAGTTAAAGACATATAATTAATATAACGCAGTAATTCTAGTCAAAGAATGAAAACAAATGACTAGAAGGGCATAGATCTATTCTGAAGCACTTTATTTGAAGAATACATTTGATTTCAAGGTCATATGTATAACCAAGACATTATACTCCTGCTTACAAAGAACAAAGAATAATAGAAGAAATCATGTGCCATGCACTACCCACACTTGGACACTTAAGTGTCAGCTCTGTTACAATCTGTTCTTCCACACAGAAAAGCATTTACTTAACATACCGAAGACAAAAAAGCTATCCAAAATCAATCAGCTACCATGTTTGTTTTACTGTCCCCCTCTGCTGCAGACTTCATCTCTGTATGAAGAGTTAGATGACAAAAATGCAGCTTATCTTTGCTGAAGTTGCTTCACTCCTTCCTTTTCTTTGTACACTGCAGACCAGAGTAGGGCACTCGACACCTACACACGTTTGGAGCTATGCATTTTCCTCCACGTTGACAAGGTAGTTTACATACAGCTGAAATGAGACACCAGACACACAATATGTCTTCAGCACAACACAGTATCATCTTTCTTCTTTGTCTTACTGTGCTAGCTGAATTGTTCCCTGGTGACTGCACTGGGACAGTATAAATAAAAGCATAATGGAGGAACTGAAAAGCAATGCCTCTCAATTTATGGCATGGTGGCCTTCACTGGAATACAGCCACAGTACATCTAGTCTCATTCATGCTCCATTCCCCTTTTAAAATACCATCATTTCTGTTGTGCTTTAAGGCACGGGCTATTTCTGAGATGGATGTCTCCACAAAGTGAGGGAACAATAAAAACTCATGCTGAAACTCATTCAAGTTCTTGGATCCAGATCCATGAGCAAACAGTTGCCACACGCTAGCTGTTGCTCCCCACAAGAAGGGCATAGGACTGAGGGAGCACAGCTTTAGTTATCCCCTAGCTACACAGCAGCTCAGTCAACAATTCAGGTGCTGCTGTGTGGTCATGAGCATCTGCACCAACAGAAGTCAGACTGGACACAAGTCTAGTGAGTTCAGGACATAAAGAACCTGAAAGCTTCTACTAGTACTGCTGGTGCAGGGAATGGAGCTAAGCATCTTTTAAGTTCTCTGCACCTCCCATCCTTACCTTTGAATATCACTATCTCAGTAAACCAGTGAATACTAAAGATAAGTACTTTGCTGGCCAAATTATTTGCCAGTGTATGGCTACAGAGACTGCAGAAGAGCCAACACTAGCTGATTTGGATTCCCACCACCACACAAAAATTGCTAATGCAGAAGGCTTGATCCAAAGAGCTTGCAGCCCTGAGAGCCAGTTCAAAAGCGTTCTCTCAGAAAGCAAACACTGAAAGTTGCCTTTTAACACTCTCAAGATAACCATCTGTAGCATCAGGGCAATGACGCTATGAGCACACAAAGCCCTGTCTGAGAAAAGTTTAAAGTTTTTATAACCATGACCTGGTTTTGTGAACCAAAATCTGGGGAAATGCAAGTAGGTTTTCAGCAAGTGTCAGTCAGTACTAATCCTGATTACAGTTTCCTTGTACTCTTTTAAGAGCACCTGGAGTTGATTCTGCCAACTTATCCCCAAAAAGAGAAGTGAGTTTCAATTTTCCATGTCCATAAATTTAATGAAGCTTCTAACCCACACAAGTAACAACAGTGTTTCTGTAATGGCCAGTTCCAGATTTTATACTGGAGTCTTGCTTTATAGAAAGTATTTCAGATGTACCAACTAATGAATCTGTGACAACCAAAATCTGAATCTGAAGTTACTTGAAGTGGTCTTTTTGACCAAACTGAAAAGCCATCTACTCCTTACGCATACTTGTAAGATCCCCAGTATGCTGAAGCAGCTCTCCTTTAGTGTTCTTAAGACACTTTCCTAGCAGCTTTGTTAGGCACTGGAGATTTGAGCACTATGTTGCTAAGTGAAACAAGTAGAGAGAAGAATAACTGAAGAAGGTCATTTACCTAAGTGACAGGCTCCACCCACCCATCCAGCTGGACAGCTACAAATTCCAGGAGCCACACAAGCTCCATTATTTCGACAACCTTGAGGACAAATTGCTAGAAGAAAAAGAATGGGTAAATCAGCAGGGTTTATAAAACTGATGCAAAAGAATTCTGTGATGGTTTGGGTGTTACCCATCTCCCCACACTTGTGAAAATCACCCAGATGAGACTCAGCTGAGCAGGAAATTGGAATGAAGCTTTCTATTTACACCTTAGCACAATGTACAAGCAGGTATTTACAATCTATACAGCTACAGACAAAAATACACAAGTTAAAAAATAGTACAGAAACACAGCACCCCTCCCAGAAAACAGATTCTGCAGGAGGGACTCCTAACCACCCTTCCACCTCCTTTCCACCCCTCTACCTTCTCCTAGACTTTGCCTTATGCTCAAGGTGAGTTTGGAGAATCGGCCAGGGGGGAGTAGGAAGCAGAAGGATTAGTTACAGAGATGGCAGGTTAGAGAGAGAAGGGAGGCAGCCAAAGCCAGAGAGCAAGTCTGTTATTTATGTTTATGTTCTTGTTTTTATACATCTCAGCAAGTGTATGAGTGAAGCAGACATCACCATTGTTTCCTTTTCAAAACCTATCATCTAGTTCTTCGCACCAAAATATCCCAGCTAGCTTCAAACTAGCACAAATCCTGACAGAATCAAAGACTCAGAATGATACAAATCAAAATGGCAAAACCACATTTTCTTCCAGGCCAGATACTCATCTGGTATAACTCTAAAGGAATTTCCAGAACCATGGAAATGGAAGGAAATATTTATGGCCTCTGTTCAGAATTTTGGTTTAAATGTGAACAGATGTAGACTGTAATGCACAATAATTTGAGGCTATTTTAGCTAAGTATGTACCAATAATGAAGGTCCTTCTTTTCTGTAGCAAAGCAATGACATTTCCATAGTTAGTAGCTTCTTAATACTTTTTGAAATGTTTTGTTACTGCAGTTATATTTTTATTCAGTAAAGATATTTGCCTGAATGGAGATACCCACCTTCTTGGCATCTCGATCCTGTCCAGCCAGAAGCACAAAGGCACTTCACAACTCCATTAACAGAGATGCACTCCCCACCATTTTGACAGCCTCCTTCACAGCTCACTGCAGAAGAACAGCACACACAGCACCTTTCAGAAACAACTTCAGACAATCATCTTTAAACACCTGCTGCCATCATCTATTTGTTTTCTCCAAAGGCTACATTTTCAGCTCTTGAGAGCAAGGCAAAGATCTCTAAGGAGTGAGTGAGGATGACAGAACCATGTTTGCAAATGCCAACACCAAATGGTATTAAAATTAAGCATGTGCTTAGAAGCTTGTTGACCATATAGTCTGTGAGTACCAATCAACACGCACAGTTACTGCTGTGGCACAGTTCTTCTCACCAACTCTTGGCAGATACACCACAGTAACTGCTACCACGTGTTCTTATCCATCCTGCCAAATCACAGCCAAATCACAGCTGGTGAACCAGCAATGGATGGTCAAGGATTCCCACATTTCTTTAACCAACAGGAACTACACACAACACGAGGAGGAGAAGAAAGGGAAGTATTACGTCAAGAAATTAACTGTTAAAGGTTAGCGCTGCCCCAGCCACTAAACAAGTGACAGATGCTCTCTAGTAAACCCTCTTCCTTCCCAAAAGGGAATGAGGGAGAGAGAGCAATGGATGGGAAAAGAGGACGGCAGTAGATGTGGTCTACCTTGACTTCAGCAAGGCTTTCAACACGATCTCCCACAGCATCCTCACAGCAAAGCTTAAGAAGTGTGGGTTGGATGGCTGCAGATATAACCCAGAAGTTTCAGCTACCTAATGCAGAAGTATGTATCTGCAGAAGTCAGCTCATTAACTTATTTAGAAACACTCTTTTACAGAACTAAACAGAATACAGATGGAATATATAGAAGGTATTTTCCAATGGATGAAAGTCTCTCAGATCCTCACAGTTCACTTCAGTACATACAGTCCATCCTTACCCGCTGCAAGCAAGCAGAACCTCTAGGACATGCATTTTTTGACAGTAAGGTCAGAGGTCTAAGGAATGAAGGCCATTACTTCAAAGTTCCAAATTAGTTTTGTCTGTTTTCAAACTCATTGCGTTTCTAAGCTATCACTCATTTGGGTCCTACTCACCCTTATGACAGTATCTACCCCCATAGCCAGGTGGACATCTGCATTTTCCAGGTCTGAGGCATTCCCCACCATTTTTGCACTTTGGATAACATGTTGCTGTAAGACAGAGAAGAAACAAAGCTTGGATCAGTATTGGTGATCTGCATTATTCTAGTCTCTGAGCACCCAGTTTGCCTACATATTTCCTCCGATATATTCATCCCACGATCCTGCATTGCTGATCAGGTGAAACAGCTTTCCTGTACAGGAGGATTCCACCATTTGAACCTTTTAAATGCTCGAAACTAAGGATGTTTTTGGATGCCAGAGAGGACAGACAGAAAAAAGAGCCACGTTAAAAGGGAAAAAAAAACAACACAGATGGCCTGCCAAAGACGCTTTTGATAATTGAAGTTAAAAAACATGACAGGTGTGAAAAAAAAGTAAAAAGAAGAAATGATTTAATAAAAAATGCTGCAACTTCAGAGGCATCTTCATGTTCTTCAGATGAAATACCAGACTTCGTTCTTTACTAGATTCCTACACACCTCTCTAGAAAAAATACATGCTCATTTCTTCATACCTCCTCTCTAAAACATCTCCAGAAGTCAGCACTTCCTTCTCCTCTATCCTATTTTTCTGCCTCATTTGACCTCTCAAGAGACCTTTCTGAAAGGTACAATGTTTGTTTAGAAATTTCCTGACCCAAATGTTAACGTTTGTCATATCTGCTGGGGGAAAAGCATCTATGACCATCACACGTTCTGCAACTTTATCATTGCTGACAGGTTGGATATGACACAAACAAAAATCTTCATTTTGCAAAATTCTGGGTGAATTCAGATTGAAAATCCTTGTTACTCATGAATCGTTCCTGAGTCAGCCCTGGTGTCTGAGAAGACATTTGCTTACACCTAGATTTTAGAACTCCATGTGTCTCGGCTGAATTAACTGGAGGTGTGAGATTAGTTCTCTCCACCATACTGCTTTATCCTTTGACTGGATGAGTGAGAAGTCCAAAACAGAGGGAAGAAATAGGAAAACATGAACACCACATCTTGTATGCTCTAAAACAACCCAACTGAAGAGGACTTTTCACATTAGTATCTGCTGAATGAGGATTTCCATGCAAAGGACCCTTTTGAAAGAAGCATTCAGCGTTCTGCTCTGCATAAGCATTTTACCAGATGCTCTCAGTTCATTGCAAATGCCAGAGCTCACAATTGAAGAAAATGTCTATTTCTGTGTTATATCACATAGTTTCCTGTTCAGTTTTCTTGACAGAACAAGGGATGAAGCGTCATTCATCCAATTTTTTGTCCTGTGTTGATGACCATTCCAAATCAAGCAGTCAGTGGCTCTCTCAACAATTCCAGACAGGTCACCACCTTCCCAGTTCAAAACTAGATCTGCATCTCCAACAATCTTTCACATCTCCCCTAATCCTCAAATTGGCTAGGATTTAATAGCTGTTTGGAACAGTGCACACTACAAGTTATTCATGCCCCCTATGCTGCGCATTAGCTATACATCATTTTGTCACCACCTGCTAGCCTTAGCTTCTAAATAAAATAACACTTCATGCACGTTTAGAGTGCTCAGGGAAATTTTCAGCATCCCATTCCAGAGTTTAAATAAATAAATAAATCAAATCACATTTTAAATGAAGGGCATTGAGAGCTAGGAATAAATATTGTACAAAATCATATCACCACTTCTCACAGGACAAGGTGTGAAGCAAACGAATTCTTGATGCCGAGTGGGTTTGAGCAAGTAATAGACACAATGCTCTGCTGGTAAACTTCTGAAGAAAGAAACTGGAAATCAGGCACTCTGCATAAAACAAGTTTTAAAACAGAATTCTTCTTTCCAGTGTTTACTTTTGTATATTGGATGACATTTCCAAAATCACTTTGTCTCCTTTTGGAAATTGTCAGGAACAGACTTCAGTCCGCCCTAAGCTTTACGCCACCTGATGTGGAAAGGGGACATGCAAATGACTCTGTGGGGCAGGTAACATCTAGGGAAGTAAATTCCAGCCCTTTTACACTCACCACAAGGCTTAAATAAGCAAGAGATCAAAAAAAATATCCTGCTTTCTACACGCTGTTTTGGATCTTTCCGTTAGCCCTGTTCTCACAAATCACACCTGGAAGTACCAGTTTAACTTCACTGAGGCTTAGAAAGCAATCAAGCCCCTAAAAGTTCCTTTCCTTATTCAGGCAGGTGCTTAATAAAGGACTGCATTTAGCCTTTCTTTCTGTTAGCACTGTTCTCACAAATCACACCTGGAAGTATCAGTTTAACTTCGTTGAGGCCTAGAAAGCAATTAAGCCCCTAAAAGCTCCTTTCCTTAATTCAGGCAGGTGAAAAAGATAAAAAGGATGCTGATGCAAGTGCCCGTCCAGTAAGCAGACATCTACCCAGTGCTTCCGTGGTGAAATGCTATCTCCTGGCAGTATTGCCTTGGCTGGTGGCTTACTCACCTACGTATCTTCATAAAGGATCTGGCTCTTGATTGTGCTCCACCAGTCTGCTGTCACTGCTTCACCTCAACCAAACCCAGGTAACCTTCACCCCTTTTTTTCCACCACACCTTATTTATGTCTTTCCCAGTATCTAACCACCAACCTCTCACACAAGACCCAAACCCAAGCTCTTCAGATCTTCCCGGAGAGGTTATTCACACAAAGTCTGACGGGTCAAGAGAACGAACACCGTGCTGGTGCTCAGCTCCGCTCAGGCCAAGACGCCTGCCCAGGGAAGCACCACAACGAGGAGGCTCCCGCAGCCCCAGGCAGGGGATGCGCGGGCGGGCACCCCGCTGCTGGGCACCCCGCTGCTAGGCTCTCCGGGCGGGACGTTTCTCACCTTTCCCGGCGGCAACGCGAGCGCGGAACGGCCTCTCCCCGCCCTCCATCGCCCCACAGCCGCTCCCCACCCTAAGAGCCCCGCCGCCACCCCTTCCAGTGGAGTGAGGTTGGACAGTTACCGTGCTGGCAGAGCTCGCCCTCGTAGCCCTTGGAGCAGAGGCAGGTGCCGTTGCCGAGGCAGAGCCCTCCGTGCTGGCAGCGCGGGCTACAGGCCGCCGCCGTACCCCGGCCGAAGGGCAGAGCCGCCCCGAGGGAGGGCAGGGCAGCAGCGCCGCGCCACAGCCCCCACAGCGCCAGCCACAACAGCAGGCGGGGCAGCCCCTCGCCGTCCTCCCGCGACATGGCCCCGGCGCCTCTGGTTCGGGCAGCTCGCCGCCAGCCCGCTCCGCTCCCCGCAGACACCTCCTTTCCGCTCGCTGCCCTTTCACACCCCGCTCCTTCACGCCCCCCTCGCCTTTTGCCCTCTCGGGTCCTTTCCACTCCCTCCTCCTCCGCACCCCTCCCTGAGGCGCCGGCCCCTGGGCCCCCGGGCCCCCGCCTCACTCCCCCGCCCCGGGCGTGTCACAGTGAGTGGAGGTCTCACTCGAGGGTCGATGACAAAGGCCGAGGACGACTGCAGTGGCTGAAATAAACCGGGCCCGGGGGACTCTGCACGGAGAGGACCTGGCACCAGGGAGTAATTTGTCAGAGCTACGCTGTACGTAGGTAATGGATCCATCTTAGCACAAAGGTGACCTCCTGGTGAACGTGGAGAAGGCTGTGGGTGTAGTCTACCTGGACTTCATCAAGGCCTTTGACACTGTCTGCCATAGCAAACTCCTGGCCAAGTTGGCAGCCCTTGACTTGGTCAGGGGCACTCTGTGCTGGGTTAAGAAGTGGCTGGAGGGCTGGGCCCAGAGAGTGGTAGTGAATGGTGCCACATCCAGTTGGCAGCTGTCACAAGTGGTGTGCCCCAGGCATCAGTGCTGGGCCCAGTCCTGTTTAATATCTTCATTGATGATCTGGATGGAGGGGATTGAGTCCACCATGAGTAAGTTTGCATACAACCCCAAGTTGGGAGCATGTGTCGATCTGTTAGAGAGCTTGAGGGCTCTGCAGATAGAGCTGGGCAGGCTGGATAGATGGGCACAGTCCAATGCCGTGAGTTTGAACAAGGCCGAGTGCCAGGTTCTGCACTTTGGCCACAAAAAACCCCATGCAGTGCTACAGGATGGAGACAAAGTGGCTGGAGAGCAGCCAGGCAGAGAGGGACCTGGGGGTGCTGGTCAACAGGCGACGAAACAGGAGCCTGCAGTGTGCCCAGGTGGGCAAGAAGGCCAATGGCATCCTGGCATGTATCACAAACAGTGTGGCCAGCAGGACCAGAGAGGTCATTCTGCCCCTGTACTTGGTGCTGGTTAGGCCACATGTTGAGTCCTGTGTCCAGTTCTGAGCCCCTCAATTTAAGAAGGATGATGAGGTGCTTGAAGGTGTCCAGAGAAAGGCACCAAGGCTGGTGAGGGGGCTGGAGCACAGCCCTGTGAGGAGAGGCTGAGAGAGCTGGGGGTGTTCAGCCTGGAGAAGAGGAGGCTCAGAGGAGACCTTATTGCTCTCTGCAACTACCTGAAAGGAGTTTGTAGCCAGACAAGGGTTTGTCTCTTCTGCCAGGCACCCAGTGACGGAGCAAGAGGACACAGTCTCAAGCTGCACCAGGGCAGGTTTAGGCTGGATGTTAGGAAGAAGTTCTTCATGGAAGGAGTGATTGGCATTGGAATGGGCTGCCCAGGGAGGTGGTGGAGTCACCATCCCTGGAGGTGTTTAAGAGGAGGCTGGATGAGGCATTTAGTGCCATGGTTTAGTTAATTAGAATGGTTAGCTTATAAGCGGGACTTCAGTTGCAAGAACACAGACAGAAACGGGCAGAAAGCACTTTTCCCTTCTTTCACAAGCATCTACCATTTTAAATGTTTCACAGAGGAAGCACACTTTAAGACCAGACTCCCTGAAAGGAGGTCATAGAGAGATGAGTGTTGGTTTCTTCTCCCTAGTAGCAAATGACAGGATTTCTACATTAGGAAAAAGTTTTTCTTGGAGAGAGTGGTCAGGCACTGGAATGAGCTGCCTAGGGAGGCAGACAGCTGCATGTGTTTAAAGGTTGTTTGGATGTGGTGTTTACAGATGTGGTTTAAGGTGAATCTTTTTGAGTGGGGGTTCTAGGTTGGACTTGGTGATCCTGAGGATCTTTTCCAACCTGGATGTTTCTGTGATTCTGTGATGAGAAGAAACAGCCTTACATTGCACGAGGGGAGGTGTAGGTTGGACATTAGAAGAAACTTCTTCACTGAAGAGTTCTCAACCACTCGCACAGGCTCCCCAAGGAGATTGGTTGAATGCCCATCCCTGAAGGTGTTTAAAAAGATGAAGATATGTGGTGCTGGGGAATATGATTTAGCACTAGAGCTGGTAGAGCTAGATGATGGTTGGACTCAGTGAAATAAATGTCTTCTCCAACCGTAACGATTCTATCAGTATGACTTTTTTTAGATGGGTCTGATTGACCCATAGTGTTAAAGGGACAGTATAAGGACCTATACAAAGCATCCACAGAAAAGTGAAATGAACCCTCAAACCTTTTGAACAATTAGGGAAAAAACAAGTCTGTTTTCAACAGTGAGAGCTGACTTTGAATTAGTTCTGTGAATGACACAAAAGCAGCAGGGTTGGAACTAGATGATCTTTGTGGTCTCTTCCAACCCTGACTGATTCTATGATTCTGTGATTCTGTGATCTGGTAACTGCATTCACTTTGGTAGTTAAAATTTCTGTAACTGCCTGATAGAAAGAAAGGCAAAAATACTTCTGCTGGAAAGCTGGCTTTGATCCCTTTTCACACCTATGGAGTGTGGAATGTATAGTTGCTAGAGGGAGCAGAATACAAGGCAAGTGTGTTAGTGACAGCACAAGGTGCTGCCTAGCTTCTTTCAAAGGTTAAGGCAGTGTAACGTGATCTTTGAAAGACTGCATTTAGCCTTTCAAGGTGCGAAGTGACATGTTAAGTGATTAAACATGAGAAGTTAGAAGTGCAGTGCTGAATAGTTGCCTCAACTGGGCACAATTCCCCTCTTGCTTGTGCCTAGGCAACCAGAGCAACTTTTAGATTATACAAACAATTGCATTCATCCTGTGCAAACCCACATTGCAAGTGTCCAAAAAAAAAACCAACCTAAAGTCAAACAAACCCAGAATTCTAAGTTACCCTAGTCTGTTAATTTGCCATCTAGAATAAAAATATCCAAACCTCATTCATATTGCAGTTCCAGTTGTGGCAGGGAAAACAAGGTCTCCTGTTTTCACATAGAGTATTCCCCTCTTGCAAGTGTAAGGGTAATTGGATTGTGCAGTGAGAGCACTCATGGTAATATTGCTTGCCAGAAATATATTGGAGAATAAATTCTTCCCAAAAGGAACAGTTTTCTTTATGCCAACTCCACAAGAGCAGAAGGAGAGAAGAACTGAGACACTGACTCAGGGCTGTATTGTTCTCTGGGTATATAATAATTTTACACTTCCTCAGCTTCTGTCAATAATTTTGACCACATTCAGTTCTTCAGAGAGTTATTTTATTTATTTATTTTTGCCTTTTCTCCAAAAAACACTTTAATGTGTGTGCCTTTCTGATACTAGTACCTAGCAACAATTTGATCACATTGAATTATTTTCAGTTTTTAACAGCTATTCTTCATTATAAATGTAGAAAGCCTGGTTTTTAAAGTACTGTTTATTTTCAGACCCATATCCCAGCTTTCCTATTCCAAAAAGATAAATTCTGGTGGCTCAGATTAATTAAGAGCCCATTTTAAAAATTCCTCTTCAGGTTTCCTTTGAGGATCTTAGAATAATTAATGGGAAAGAAAAGAATCATATTTTGAAATATGGCAAGTGCACCTCTGTGGAGATAATTAAATGCAGAGACTATATTAAATAAGCTTGCCCAGGTGTTTCAATGAATGAAATAAATTTGTTTAAACATTATCTTCTGTCGGAAGGATTAAGCTGCTTCACCATCTTTGTGCATCTAAATTCATCTCAGGGCTTATCAAATTTGCTGAGTGCATGTCTGCGTTTTAAAGGGATTGTGTCATGTTAACAGAGGTTCTCAGTGAAACCAGAAATGCTTCCAGGCATCTGACATGCTTTAGCCTTAGAAGAATAATGAGATTTTAAAAAAATAAAAATTAAATAGGCAGCAGTTAATGGAGTTGCTAAGTAGAGTTAGACAAAGAGAAGTCACTCACATTCATTCATGTCATAATGGTTAGATTTGATACTTACCTTCTAACCAAACATAAAATAAAGCAGTTTTAGGACCAGGAGAGTCACAGGCTCATCTTCTGCATATGTAAAGAGTAGAGGAAAGAGTATTAATATCATAGAATCATGGAATTGTCTGGGCTAGAAGGGACCTCTAGAGGTCATCTAGTCTGCCCCCCTGCAGTCAGCAGGGACATCCCCACTAGACCAGGTTCCCCAGGGCCCGGTCAAGCCTCACCTTGAACGTCTTCAGGGAAGGGGTCTCAACCACCTCCCTGGGCAACCTGTTCCAGTGCTCCACCACCTTCATCTTTGTGCTATACTGACTCCCTGTATTGTAGACAGAAATATGTAACAGCATCTTGAGGGTCATTGCTGTCCGGTCTGGAGAGGAAGGCAGAGAAGGAATGAAACCTTCATTATAATTGGTGCTAAGGTATGGCAATGCTTTGGGGAAAGGAGGATGCTTAGCTGGAGTTTGGGATCCTGCTGCTGGTAAGGCAGAGCAGGTACAAGAGCTGGGCTTTCCTACAGCCCACTGGAATACCCCACTTCTGGCCATCCTGAAAACATGCACATACACCTCTTGCTTATTTCAAAGACTTGTTTCATTACAGTGTGAAAAATATTCAAGAAGTGTAGGGGAGGTCTAGGCTGGATGAGAGAGTGATTGGCATTGGAATGGGCTGCGCAGGGAGGTGGTGGAGTCACCGTCCCTGGAGGTGTTCAAGCAAAGACTGGATGAGGCACTTAGTGCCATGGTCTGGTTGATTGGACAGGGCTGAGTGCTAGGCTGGGGTGGATGATCTTGGGTCTCTTCCAACGTGATTGATTCTATGATTCTATAAGCTCAGTTCCTCATCTGCCATGGGGTTCTGTGAGTCAGCCAGACGTAGTACAGCACAACCTGCTCTCAAAAGTAGAGACTTATTAAGAAAATGATAAGCCTAGAAATGAGGATATGACATTTTAGAGGGTGCTCAGCACTGATGCACATTAATCTAATGAAATGTCAGTATCTCATTAATCAAGTAGATTTAGTGAGGTAGGAGGTAATGCTAGGAGGTGTAATATATAGCTAACCTCTTCCCTAGCACTGTGCTCTGCGTGTGATGCCAAGCTCTGACAGTCATAGCTGCACTGTTACAGCTGGACTCAGTGCTGTGCTTAAATGCATCTAATAATTTGTCATCCAGAGCTGACACTTTGCTTATCTGTGGAGCATCCCAATGAACACCCACATTTATAAATATTTTCCAGCATAATTTAATCCCCATTCTACCATTTGTAGATGAGCCATCAGGTGATGATACAGTTAAATAGCATCGCTCAGAGCTGTATCCCAACTCAAGTCCACAGGAAATCCTTCAGATAATAGGGACTTATGACCAACATTAGTCTTCTTCATTGACACTTTGAATGCTGATCTGTCTTCCAGTGCAGTTGGGCTCCGGTGGCATTTGAGAAATGTGTGTGAAAGTCACTATAATTGTGCTAAAAGAAGGGAAATGATCTATGGGTTTATTTTCAAACATGCCTATCTATGAATTAGGTGAGCAGAAATATTACAGATATTTACAAGCTGCACACAAACATTTATCCACAACTGCCATGCACATCTCTTGTTGGTATCCAAAATTAGGGGCCTCAGTGGACTGCTTGTACAGATTGTCCCCATTACTGCAGGTAGCCCTGATTTTGTAATATGAAACCTCATTTTCATTTCCCTGAAACAAATGTCTTAACCCAAATAATGCCAGTCCTGTATGCAACCTTCAAAACCATTATTCTAAGAAGTCATTTTCTTCACATAACAGCAAATGCTCAACATAGGATGTTTTGTCAACAAGGCTCATGTGCACTGAAGGCCTTGTTCAGAGATTTATCTTGCTTACTGGATAGAAACATGAAAATGGTATATGCTAGAGAGATGTTGCAGAATTAACACTTTAATCATTGCAATTAGCTATAAATCTCTTGAATTGTCACCTTTCCAAGGCATTTCCAATTAGAGTGCAGTATAAATCTATGCCCGGGGACTCTGGGTATCTCAAAGCAATGCAAGAGTGTTGTCAAAAGACCAGCTAGGCTCACTAGAAACAGTTTTAGCTCTGTTTGAAGCTCTGTTTTATGCATGCCAAGGTCACTCAGTTACGGCTCCCTCTTTTGAAAGCTGGATGTAATTTACCTGATGGGAAAGGAAACAGTGTTTCTTTTGCCCATTAAATGACTCCTGAGCAAAAAGATTAAGGCTTGTTTAACTCCTTGGCAAACAGCTGAGCTTTCAGCTGTAATTGTAATTCCTTCTTGGATCTCATTTTGTCTTTCAGAATTGTTTGGTGATGTCTAAACTGCATTTCTACGCGTCCATTCCTACAAAACAGGTAGGCCAGTGACCCTTCATCTGATTTCATAAACATAAAGCATCACTTTAAGGTTTTGAATTTATAAAGCAAGGGCTCTGGTTTTCTGTTGCAGATCACCTTGGTTAGTTGCTGTAATAAGGAAGGACCAAATGTTTATACAGTATCAGCCAATTTAATTTTGAAAGCTGAGGCCTGTTTCACTATAACTAAGGAACTTTCTGCTCATGCTATAGGTCTTAAGACCCCATTCTATAGATGCACCATCTGAAGGATGCTGAGCAGATACCTGTCAGTGGAAATAAAATGGATGATCCATGCACAAAAATGAGTTTCAAACATTAAAGACCAGATAAAGCAAGACTGTGAGGCACTTTCATATAATCAACCAGGTTGGAAGAGACCTCCAAGGTCATCCAGTCCAACCTACCACTCAGCCTCGTCCAGTCAAACAGACCATGGCACTAAGTGCCTCATTCAGTCTTTTTTTAAACACCTCCAGGGACAGCGACTCCACCACCTCCCTGGGCAGCCCATTCCAATGCCAGTCACTCTCTGGGAAGAGTTTCCTCCTAACATCCAGCCTATACCTCCCCCTGCACAACGTGAGACTGTGTCCCCTTGTTCTGTTGCTGGTTGCTCGGCAGAAGAGACCAAACCCCACCTGGCTACAGCCTCCCTTCAGGTAGTTGTAGACAGCAATGAGGTCTGCCCTGAGTCTGCTCTTCTTCAGGCTGCACACCCCCATCTCCCTCAGCCCCTCCTCACAGGGCTGTGTTCCAGGCCTCTCACCAGCTTCTTTGCCCTTCTCTGGACATGTTCCAGTATCTCAACATCTCTCTTAAATTGAGGAGCCCAGAACTTCCAGTTTGCTTTAGAGCCATCTGTAAACCTCCTTATTTTCTTCAGCACTGTGATATCAAGCCACACATCCTGACAAATAAAGGATGTGATATTGCAAGGCACCAATTTTTATTTGGCCTGGGCTTTTAAGGGCTCAGTATCTCACAATGCCCTCAAAGTCCAACTAAACCAGTCCTCTTCCCATCCTCTTTTCTTTCTGCACTGCATTCTGGGGAGTTGCTGAAGAGGGCCTGCAAGCAAATGAAAGGAATTTGATTTCCTCACTACTTGTCGTCTCTCAAGCATGTTCCTCATAAATAAATGATTTTCTTTTGGTCACTGAATCTTATATTTTGCCCTCCGAGAAACTTGGCATAATATCCAATGAAAAGAATAATTGAATAGCACTTGGTATAAGTATTGACTATA
Organism: Tricholaema leucomelas; assembly: GCA_013400475.1. Taxonomy (NCBI): domain Eukaryota; kingdom Metazoa; phylum Chordata; class Aves; order Piciformes; family Lybiidae; genus Tricholaema lacrymosa; species Tricholaema leucomelas. Next base: position 443,980 of record WAAF01008559.1, read on the forward strand.
ACTCAGATGCCACACCACTGCACACGGTATAAATACCAGGGGCCTAATGCTCTGCAAATTAATTGAAGTGGAAAGTCCATATTCACAATTCATCCCAGTGAACTCAAGGAAAAAAACCAAGAGGAAAAATGCTACTTTTAAGACAGAGGTTTTTTAGTGTTGAGTAGCAAATTTTATGTTGTTCCAGTAGTTAAATCTCTGCCTCACAGGATGCAGTTTTATATCCATCAACTGTCTGCAATATCAAATATTATTAATCGTTTCATATTTACATAGTTATTATTGTACCATAATACCTACACACACTTATGCTGCTGTAAGACAGAGCAACACTACTCAAGCTGCCCCAGAGCAAAACCAGCATCTGTGGAAGCACTGAGAGTATCAGCTTTGAGACATAAAGATATCACTTTGTCTGCCACTAAAATGGTGCCAACTTAGGGGTGAATATGGCTACTATTCAACAAGGCACAGCAACACAGCCCAGCAGTGTGGAACAGGAAATGAATTTAAAGAAAAAAAGCCCACATCTAATTGATATTTAGATATGGTAGGATGTAATTACTCATGCTGGAATTCATTCAAAGCTTCAGCAGCCTGAATGCTCCCTTATTATTAAAAAAAAAAATACAATCAGTTCTTTGCTGTCCACCAACAGAGAAGACTTTAGTTTGGCAGCTGCTGGTTAAAAAAAATGGTTTAATATATACTTCTATACTTGTCTTTTTTCATGTCATTGTTCTGTTTGCTAAGTTGTATTACCTTGAATCTACATCTGAACACAGAAAGTTTTAGCTCGAGTAAACCGAAGTTTAGCAGCATTTTACAAGTTTAATGTTCATTATAAATGGGCTAATTTTCACAGCACTTCTGAGAGAAAATTAAATAGCAAAGCCACTTTACAACAGAAAGTTGTTAGGCAACTCACATTTAGAACTAAGAGCAAAGCTGGAGTATACATGGTTTGTTTGGTCCATTTTTCAAATCACAACAGCATGTCTAATACAAATATGTGATGGTTTGGGTGTTACCCCCACACTCTTAAGAAATCACCCAGACTAGACTCAGCTGAGCTGGAAATTAGAATGAAGCTTTATATTTACAGCTTAACACAACATACAACCAAGTATTTACAATCTATACAGCTATAGACAGTAATATACAAGTTCAAAAGGTAAAAGGGAAACACAGCAGCCCTCCCAGAAACCAGAGTCCCCAAGAGGGGCTCCCAACCCCTCTTCCACCTCCTTTCTGCCTTTCTGCCTTATCCCAGACTTTGCCTTATGCTCAAGGTGAGTTTGGAGAATTGGCCAAGGGGGTTAGGAAGCAGAAGGATTAGTTACAGAGATGGCAAGTTAGGGAGAGAAGGGAGGCAGCCAGATCCAGAGAGAGCAACTCTGTTATCTATATTTGTGTTCTTGATTTTATATATCTCAGCAAGCCTATGAGTGAAGTAGACATCACCATTGTTTCCCTTTCACAGCCTATCATCTAATTCTTCTCACCAAAATATCCCAGCTAGCTTCAAACTAGCACAAAATATGTCTTCATTTGAGCCATGCAAGTCTGACTAGGAAATGAATATGAAAAAAAACAAAGAAAAGGAAGTCATGTAATAGTTTATTTCTAAAGAACTCTGTCATTAATCTGCAAACCACCTGTAAACATCATCTTTTCATCTTTCAAATTGCGTAGGTATGATCATGTGGAGGGATCTCACCTCTGATTTGAAGAGAGCTGGAATCTGGGTTCAAGAAACTAACCTAATGTCCAAGCCACTAACCTAAATCCCTAATGACAACAGAGCAAACAAGTTGACACTAAATTAACATTCATCTTAGACAACAAACAAAACAAGTGGACATGACCACTAGTGTCAATGAAAATATCTCACAGCTAGCTCTGGCTGGATGAGGAAATTCATACATCCAGGAAATTTTAACACTTTCAGGGAAAAAACCCAGCATCTTGGTCATTGTCATCTGTCTCTAAATGCCCTGTCACATAGGCAATTTCCAGTGGATCAGATCAGCTCTGCCATTTATGTGTGGTGCTCCCACTGAAACTCAACCCTTGGATGAACACTAACTGTGATGGAAGCTTTTGTCTGCATTGACTGTGAAGGCTTTTCATCTCGTATTGAGTAATAATTGCCATATTGATAGTAGTGCCAATTGTGAAAGGCTGCCACAGGTTGTGGGGTTTTTTTGGTTTTGTTTTCTCCCCTAAATCTTCAGATTCTGGAATTCTGGGAGTAGATTTAACACTCAACTGCAATTTCAAAAGCTCTGAGAAAGAGCTGGGAATGTGATTGTGTCCAGTTCTGAGCTCCTCAGTTCAAGAAGGACAGGGAACTGCTTGAAAGTGTCCAGCACAGAGCCACAAAGATGATGAAGGCGAACATCTGCCTTCTGAGGAAAGGCTGAGGCAGCTGGGACTCTTTAGCTTGGAGGAGACTGAGTGGTGACCATATGTTTAGAACAATGTGAAGGGCAAGTGTGAGGAGCACAGAGCCAGGCTCTTCTCAGAGATGCCCTGTGATAGGACAAAGGACAATAGGTGCAGGCTGGATCATAGGAGGTTTCACTGTGAAAAATACAAAACACTGGAACAGGCTGCCCAGAGAGGTTGTGGATTCTGCTCTGGAGACATTCAAAATCCACCTGGACATGATCCTGTGTGACCTACTCTAGGTAATCCTGCCTTGGCAGGGGAGCTTGGACTAGATGATCTTCTGAGGTCACTTCCAACCCCTAATGTTCTGATTGTGTGATCATAGAAAACTCAAGCAGATAAACTTTGTAAGTTTTGCCAGTTCCTTAAAAAATATAACAACAACAAAACCAACAACAATAATAATATAGTAGCATTTTTTGGTGGCACTGTCTTTTGACTTCCTAAGGTTGGCAATACTATCCTTAATTTCACTCTTTATAAATGTGAAATGGCAAATTTGCACATACATGTGCACCTCAGAACACATGTTCATGAAAACAGACCCAGGCTGCCTGACATTCTACCACAGCCCCAGTCCAAAAATCCTGAAGTCAGATTTTCAAGGCGTGAGATTCTCCATTAGGTAATGAAAACCTCACATTTGCAAGCACTACTGATGCAAACCTCTGCATTACCTTAGGTGACTTTGACATTCACCACTTTTTAAAATCCAATTTCTTAGGCTGTAGCTCTTCTGGAAAGCTTTGTTCTCCTTCTTACAGATCAACAGTTAGGAGTTATATTTGAATCTCAAGTGTGGATAGAGGACAGCCATGCTTTCTCATTCTATCACCCAGTGTCTAATCCAGCACTGACCAGCATTTCAGTGTCCTGACCACCACAACAGGCAATTAAATGCAAATAAAGAAGATACCCTTCTGTGCCTAACTGCCAACCACTGGAAGACTTTAAACTCAGAGGTCCTTAGGTGAAGTGTGCCCCACAGGCACAAAATGATCACATTACCGCATGTAGCTGTATAATGTCTGTTGTACCTCATATGCAGAACTTAGATGGTGCACAGAGTAGTGCAGAGGTGCTGCAGAGACTGCTGTGGCTTGAAATATGGTGGAAATAAGCTCAGCAAAAATATTTTGGAGAAATGAAAGCAAAACATTGATTGAACAAATTTAACTGAACGTTCTTGATGAAGATGAGTTGTAAGAAACTCAGGCTGCTTAGCACTTTAGACTTCCAGCTCACACTGCTTCTGTGTAAGATGATTTTGCCTCCAAACTGAATATTGCTGGATGAAAATATATAGACATGAGTGGACAGATGCACTCTGTCTTATTCCAAGAGAAAAGAATAACCAAAGTTAGAATAAATTATACCCAGCCTCAATAATGCAACCAGATTGTAAGACAGCATCTTCCTCTCTGTAATGGTTAATTTAGTGTTGAAATACTGTTGATACACTGGCCTGTATCAGGAACAGTGTGGCCAGAAGTACAAGGGAAGTTATTCTTCCCCTGTACTCAACACTGGTCAGGCCACACCTTGAGTCCTGTGTCCAGTTCTGGGCTCCTCAATTCAAGAGAGATGTTGAGATGCTGGAATGTGTCCAGAGAAGGGCAAAGAAGCTGGTGAGGGGCCTGGAACACAGCTCTATGAGGAAAGGCTGAGGTAGCTGGGGTTGTGCAGCCTGGAGAAGGGGAGGCTCAGGGGTGACCTCATTGCTGTCTACAGCTACCTGAAGGGAGGCTGTGGTCAGGTGGGGTTTGGTCTCTTCTCCCAGGCAATAGAACAAGGGTACACAGTCTCAAGTTGTACAAGGGAAGGTATAGGCTGGATATTAGGAGGAAGTTCTTCCCAGAGAGAGTGATTGGCATTGGAATGGGCTGCCCAGGGAGGTGGTGAAGTCACTGTCCCTGGAGGTGTTCAAGAAGAGACTGGATGAGGCACTTAGTGCCATGGTCTGGTTGATTGGACGGGGCTGGGTGCTAGGTTGGAGTGGATGATCTTGGAGGTCTCTTCCAACCTGGTTGATTCTATGAAATCTCATTTTTACTGATTTCAGTGCAGTCCACTTAGCTTCCTCTGTGCCTTAAATGAGGAGACCAGACAATGCCAGATCTTCCATTTTAAACATTATTTTTACTTGGTTGGGAGTTTTGGTTGTTTAGGGATTTTCTACGTCAAATTTTCATTAAGGATCTTAGCAATTTTTCTAAGGCAAAATAGAATGGAGCAGCATAAATACAATTTACTTACTACAGTCAGATCACAATAGTTCCATCCTTCTTTTTAAATTATGCCCTGTGGCATAAGTTTCCATTTCTAAAGATAATTTCTAATCCATAATTTTATTTCACCAAGGACAACTCATAACCAATATAAACCAGGTAATATTTACCACCACAATCTTTCAAAAGGGTGGGACAGTCCTAGATATCAATAAGGACTGAGGAATGATGAAACTGAGAGCAGCTTTGTAGAAAAGGACTTGAGAGTGCTAGTGGATGAGAAGCTGAACATGAGCCATCAGTGTACACTTGCAGCCCAGGAGACCAATGGTATCTTGGGCTGCATCAAAAGAAGCATGGCTGGCTTTGCCATTGGAATGGGCTGCCCAGGGAGGTGGTGGAGTCACCGTCCCTGGAGGTGTTAAAGAAAAGACTGAATGAGGCATTTAGTGCCATGGTCTGGTTGACTGGATAGGGCTGGGTGATAGGTTGGACTGGATAATCTTGGAGGTCTCTTCCAACCTGGTTGATTCTATTCTGTTCTGTTCTGCCACTTTGCTCTCATAAGTCCTCACCTGGAGTACTGGGTCTAGCTCTGGATCCTTCAACACAGGAAGGACATGGACCTGATGGAGCAAGTCCAGAGGAGGGCCAGAAAAACGATCAGGGGGATGGAAAACCTCTGCTATGAGGGCAGGCTGAGAGAGCTGGGGTTGTTCAGCCTGGAGAAGAGAAGGCTCTGGGAAGAGTTAATAGCAGCCTTCCAGCACCTGAAGGGGGCCTGCAAGAAGGCTGGAGAGGGGCTGTTTACAAAGGCCTGCAGTGACAGGATGAGGGGCAATGGTTTGAAATGAGAGGAGATTTTAGATTGAATGTCAGGAACGTAATTCTGCACCATGAGGGTGGTGGAAAACTGAAACAGGTTACTCAGGGAGGTGGTTGAGTCCCCATCCCTGGAAATATTCAAGGTGAGGCTTGAAAGGGCTCTGGGGAACCTGATCTCATTGAGGATGCTGCTGCTGCTGACTGCAGTGGAGTTGGACTTTTCGAGCTCCCTTCCAACCCAGACCATTCCATGATTCTAAGATCATTGTGGAAAGCAGTGGCTACTACACATTTTTGCTGGGTGATTTACAGAACTTACTTTGACAAGAATGGCATAAAAAGAAATCTTCCTTTGGGCATCTCAGTGAGCAGTCTCTTTAGTTCTTTAATCTCCCTGGCATGACAGCACAACTTCCTGAAGCCCAGGCACCCCCAACCACCACTGACCTACTGAAATGCAGAAGCTGAAGCTGAGGCCAACAGTTTGACCAGATTATAATGCTGTCCAAGCATTATGTCTTGCCTGCTTGCTAGTAATTCCCAAGTCTGAATATGCATAGCTTATGAAGAGAAGGATGGAAGTTTTGTTCTCTGCTGTCTACTGGAACTTCTAAAGTTGCTTGCCCACTTCAGCAGACTTCCTATCCTACTGCCCTGACACCTTAAATAATCCTGCTCTGTGAGTGCAAATCATTGTGTATTTTCAAGGAAGAGGGTGACAAAATGGTCATGCTTTTTTTCTATAAATCATTCATCTTCCATTTCACTTCCTTTTTAATGGCATTCAGAGGAGCAGATGGGCTGAAGATGACCAAAGCAGCACCATAGCTTCCTGGAGAAGACTGAGAGAGGATCTAATAGATGTTTATAAATATCTGAGGGCTGATGGTTAGGAGGGAGAGGACAGGCTCTGCACACTTGCTCCCTGGCATAGGGCAAGGAGCAATGGATGGAAGCTGCAGCACGGGAGGTTCTGCCTCAACACAAGGGGGAACTTCTTGAATGTAAGAGTCCCAAAGCACTGGCACAGGCTCCCCAGAGCCTGGCACATTCTTGTGTGACCTGAGCTAGATTGTATGGTCCTGCTCTAGCAGGGGGGTTGGACTCGATGATCTCTTTGGGTCCCTTCCAACTCCTAACATCCTGTGATCCTGTGATCAGTTTTGTGAGTTACTTTGCTTGCTGCAAATGCAATGAAGATAATCATAGAAGTAAAATAAGAAGAAAAATATGTAGTCAAAGTAAGCAAAACCTATTTTAAAGTGGTACCAAACAAGGGAATTTGCAAAGATGCCAGTTGTAAAAGCTTTGGTTATATTGGCTTACATTTCTGTTTCCTAATAGAAATAACCTAATAATGGTCTGGGCAAAGGAAGCTTTATTGCAGTGCTAAGAACACCTACAAGGAATAATACCACACTCATGGCTGCTTATCCTCTGCTGCTGTTATCTGTGAGCTGACAGGGAAGTCAATACACAATGCAGTCTGATACAGTGAATGGAGGTATTGTAAGACTCTAAGAATTTGTGTCTCCTTTGCAATCCTTGAGTTCGATGTTGGCTCATTATGGATTTGCAGTAGCAGGAGATGACCCAGCAATCTGCACAGCCCACATAGTACACCACATTGTCTCACTGGGACTTGAGTTTTCACATCTAAGCTCTTCACAGTTTATGTATTCAGCAGAGCTAAAATAGGGTGCAAGTACCTTAATGACTTCCTTGCACATGTCATTCCTGAGCATTAGCTCTGCAGAATATTGTCCATAGATACATCTATTCAAATGGGTCTTAATTTTTAGCTGACTGTGGCTCTTTGACATGTCACATCAAATAGCCAATAATGATGTTGGGTTTTTTCCTGCATTCCTAAAACCATTCCTGTGCCTCTCAATTACTTGCCTCCAGCAGAATGGCTGCAGTTATCAGCTCGTGCTTCACTGTGTCATTTGTGTTACTCTAGTTCCATGTGAAGTATGACTTCCTGCCATTTATTTGCTAATGGCAACTAGCTGCTTTTTCTCCCACAAGGGTTTTGTCCCCTCCTCCCCTCTAATGTACTATATTTGCTGGCCAGAAGCAAAATTATTCTTCTTGTCAGCACATTCCTCAGTTTCTTTGGATTCTGTTCACATCCAAGAGTGAAAGTCCTAGAATTACTTAGCAACAATTAAGCTTCTGGAGTATATTTAAGAGGCATTTCCAAAGTAACAAATCAAAACAGCATACAGTGTATTATCCAACATGAACAAAAAACCCAGTACAAACTACAAAGAAGGACTTATGATTAGCATTAATTTTTTTGGTGATCATCTTAGATTCTAGTCTTTAGTTCTGAAATGCAATTCCATATTACCAGATGCACAGTAAAGATGCAAACAATGTTGGCAGGCTTTTTGTATTTGGTTTTGTGAACAAGAATGGGCATTTAATTGAATCTGCTTGCAACCAGTCAAAACTAATGCCCACTGAAATAGACCCCTCCTTGGACTATTTCCACTTGCCAGAATGAAAAAGAAATAAAATCACCATTTGGTAGATTTGTTTATTCAACCTCTATTAAATATTAGTTACTGAAAAAGCCTCTTTTGGGGTTGCAGTTTTGAGCATCAGAGATTGCTAATGTTGAGTTTGCTGATGAGGGATTGAGAGGACTATAAAACTCTAGGAAGGAATGGAAAATGAATGAATAAATAAACAAACAAAAATAAACAAACAAAAAACCCCAAACCAAAACCAAGAACCAAACTCAAAGTCAGGACTGGAGGCAGTCAGAGCATGGAGGCAACAGGAGAAATGTGCATCGCGTACAGCCCTCAGGTCTGACCTTCTCCATTATTCCTTTTTCTGTGTGCAATTAGAGGATTCTTTGATGCTGTACACATTATAAGTGGGACTTCTGCATTCTAGTATTTCCTGGTCCACTCAAAGAATAAAATGTGCCCAGACTTCTTGGTGTTCAGCTTCAGATCCTCCTGACCAGCTGGCCCTTCCCCTCTATACTTGGGAAAGTCACTCATTTGATCATCTAGAGCATGAATAGGTTGGATAAGGTTAATTTGGGATGTAGTAAACAAAGTCTGCATCTGAACAGCAAGAAGTGATATGAAATCAGTATGAAAATCACGCCAAACATGTAGTTCTGCATTTGAGAGTGCCAGGGGCTTTCTGGGGAACTGGTAAATTCCGTGTTGGCAAACAGTTCCCATGGTCTGTGCTGCTCTAGATGTGGCTTTATAGCCCTAGCATCCTCTAATGCACCGTAAAAGTAGCTGCCCTATGACCCACACCAGGCAGATCCACTGTTCATTGAATCATCATAGAATGGTTTGGGTTGGCAGTGACCTTGAAGATCACAGGCTCACAGGATGTCAGGAGTTGGAAGAGACCCAAAGAGATCGTCAAGTCCAACCCCCCTGCCAGAGAAGGACCATACAGTCTAGCTCAGGTCACACAGGAATGCATCCAGACAGGCTTTGAAAGGCTCCAGAGACTCCACAACCTCTCTGGGGAGCCTGTGCCAGTGCTCTGGGACCCTTACAGTCAAGAAGTTCCCTCTTGTGTTGAGGCAGAACCTCCTGTGCTGCAGCTTCCATCTATTGCTCCTTACCCTATCCCAGGGAGCAAGTGAATAGAGCCTGTCCGCTGCCTCCTGATCCCCAGCCTTCAGATATTTATAACCATTTATTAAATCCCCTCTCAGTCCCCCTGCCATGAGCAGGAACAATTCCTGCTAGACTAGGTTGCTCATAGCCCCATCCAGCCTGGCCATGACCACTTCCAGGGAAGAACTATCCACAATATCTCTGGGCAACCTATTTGAGTGTCTCATCACCTTCAAAGTGAAGAACTTCTTCCTCATATCTAACATAAATTTCAGTTTAAAGCCATTACCTCTTGCCCTATCTCTACATGCCCTTGTCAAATGCTCCTCTCTGCCTCTCCTGTAGGCCCCCTTTAGGTACTGGAAGGCCACTATAATATCTCCCTGGAGCCTTATTTTCTTCAGTCTAAACAACCCAAACTCTCAGCTTGTCCTCATAGAGGAGGTGCTTCAGCCCCCTGGCTCTTCACTTGACTCGCTCCAGCAGGTCCCGGTCCTTCTTATGTTGGAAGATCCCAAACCTGGACACAATATTCAGGTGAGGTCTCACCAGAGTAGAGCAGAGGGTCAGAATCACCTCCCCTGACTTGCTGGCTGCTCTTCTTTTAGTGTAGCATAAGATACATTTGACCTTCTGGGCTGTGAGCATGCATTGCTGGCTCATATGCAAGTTTTTCATCCACCAATATCCCCAAGTCCCTCTCCTGAGGGCTGCTGTCAATCTACTCATTGCCCAGCCTTTATTTGTGCATGAGACTGCCTTGACCCTTCTGCAGGACCTTGCATTTAGCCATGTCCAACTTCCTGAGGCTTGCACAGGCTCATCTCTCAGTCCTATCAAGGACTCTCTGGATGACACCTCTCCTCTCCTTGAAGTCACCCTCCCTGAAGGTATTTAAGAGGAGGCTGGATGAGGCACTTAGTGCCATGGTTTAGTTAATTAGAAGGGTTAGGTGATAGGTTGGACTTGATGATCTTTGAGGTCTTTTCCAACCTGGTTAATTCTGTGACTCTGTGATTCCAGCATGCAAATTGCACATTAGCTGGTGTTAACTCCACAAAATGCTGTCAAGGAAGAATTGCTCAGCTTTCAGATGGCAAAGTATTATACACAGTATTAGGGTTAATGGTGACAAGTGTGGGAGAAAGTGTTATAAACAGATTAATAGAAGGATTGTGTTTAGAAGGATTGTATTAAGTGGAGCATCCATCTGGATATTTGTTTTAATGCCACTGCAGGCAATAATCTCCTCTCATACTTCATTAGCTAAAAATACCACTCTTCTCTTTGATCTGTCTGTTTAAGAGTAGAGAGTAGGAAAAACATTCAAAACATGTGTTCTTTATTACTGTGACAACTTTGAGAAGGACTTCATGGTTTGACATGTTTTGGGGAAAAGAAGGCACCCACAAGAAAGCTTATGGAAGAAAGAGGGACCTGTGATTTGCCAGCAATTAACTTGATAACAGAGGCAGGAAGAAAGCACTGCTGGGCTGTCTATCACAGCTATTCAGTTTCCAGTTTGTCCTCACAGTAACACAAATTTCACATATGATTTCCTCCTAAAATCAAGTTTACACTTTGCAACCTCACATATAAGCCACACAGCTATAGCTGCAACCTTTACAAAAGAACACAAATGACTACTCAAGACATTAATCAATTTCCCTACATTTTACTGGGGGAAGAAAGCCATCAGTGTAGACAATAATCATTAAAAAAAGAAAACAAATCTGTCTCTCCAGCAGGTTCAGCATGGCTAAAAAGCCCAGAAATGAGAAAACAAAGCCAAACATTGCAACATCTGTTTAGAACCAAGATAGCTGGGAAAAACAATCCATTTGAATACATTCTGGAGGCAGTAACTGTCCCTCTAAATTGTGTGCATCTGAGGGTTCACATGTACGTCCCATTCACACAGGAATCAATGTAAAGCTCCAACTACACTTTCTATTGCTCAGCAGCTCAGAGGACCTCAGCATGAGTCTCACAGAAAACAAAGACAGGGTAATAGCTTTGCCTAGGAGCCTGTAATTTAATGTAGGCTGTAAACAAAATGGTTACATTTGAAAATATTCTCATGTTTGTTCCAACCAAATCTGAGGAGAAAGTGATGTAGACCTCGGTTTGAGTTCAGTCCTGCCGAGTGTGAAGAAAGAGGTCTTGATGTCTAACACAACAAAACAATCATTGTCAAGAAGAAACCTCACATCAACAGCACTTAACCTTGCTCTTTCTAGGATGAGGCCTTACAACTCTGAAGCAAACACAGCAAGATTTGGCTTTACTTTTAACACGTGTGACAAGTACATTCTGTAGAAAAACAATCACCCTCCTGATCTACAACTGAGTGGTTTGGTCCCACTTGCACCCTGAGCAAGCCCCAGAGCTTCAAACACTTCCATGTAAGGGTACCAAGGGAATAGCTATTGGTAAGTGCTTCTGAGCAAGCACCTCTGACTGACTTCTGTAGTAGCTAATTACAAGCCATAGTAAATCAAGAAGTTCAGACAGTAAAGCAGGAAGAGGTTAAGTAATTTGAAAGCTACAAAGGCAATTTTTTCCCATTTCCCCAAAAGTTCCCGGCTCTAATGATGCAAGGGATGGAAAACTCTGCTTTTATCTTGGCAAATTATTTCAGCTGTTAATTGACATCGTGACTAAAAGTTTGCACCTTACATCAACAGTGATTTTGTTGTTGTTGTTGTTGTCTTAAGTATCTTCTTATGAAAGCACTTTTTTTTTTCCCCTGAGTCCTGAAATAGAGCCAAATGAAATCTTGAGGCTAGGCCTAGGCAAAGGAAGACCTCCCACTGCTCTAGGTGGAGGTGTCCTTGCCTATGGTGGGGGGGTTGGAACTTTGAGGTCCCTTCCAACCTAAACCATTCTATTCTATGATTTGATCTGAAGTGCAGTGTCAGGAGGATGGAGACAGGCTCTGCTCAGTGATGTCCAGTGACAGGACAAGGGGAAGCTGGAGCATAGGAGGTTCCACCTCAACATAAGGAAAAGCTTTTTCACTGTGAAGGTGTCAGAGCCCTGGAACAGGCTACCCACAGAGGTTGTAGAGTCTCTTTACTGAAGACATTCAAAACTCCTATGTATGTGTTCCTGTGTGACCTAGTCTAGGTGATTCTGCTCTGGCAGACTAGATGATCTCTGGAAGTCCCTTCCATCCCCTAATATTCTCTGATTCTGTGAAAGCCCCTACCTAGTTACAGAACCTTTTAAGGCAGAGCACCTGGCTGCAAGCATAGCTCCTGTTTCTAAAACGTACACTGTTCACTAAACAAAAGAATTAGGGCTGGGCATGAAATAGTCAAGAACTGGAAATTCCACAGCATGTCCCTGTGGCAAACAACCTTCAGTAAAGTTTCAGCCAGGAATATGTACCATTTTGGTGATGGTACCGATGGTAATAGGGAAATACAATAGGAAGGGGGCTGAAAGATGCCCCTGACTGCTGAGTAAAGCACTTCTCTGCTGTTTAGGAGACCAACAGAGATTGAAATGTTAACTCTGAACATCAAAATGCCTGCAGCTCCTAGCCTCTGCAAGTGGAGGGCTCTTGCATCCCAAAACATGACAGGATGCAATTAGAGCTCCATGCACACCTTATCCTTATCAGTACTTATGGGGCAGGATGTTAGGAGTTGGAAGGGACCCAAAGAGATCAAGTTCAACCCCCCTGCCAGTGCAGGACCATACAATCTAGCTCAGGTCACACAGGAACACATCCAGACAGGCCTTGAAAGTCTCCAGAGAAGGAGACTCCACAGCCTCTCTGAGGAGTCTGTTCCAGTGCTCTGGGACCCTTACAGTCAAGAAGTTCCCCCTTGTGGTGGAACCTCCTGTGCTGCAGCTTCCATCTATTGCTCCTTGTCCTATCCCAGGGAGCAAGTGAGCAGAGCCTGACCCCCAGCCCTCAGCTATTTATAATCATTGATTAAATCCCCTCTTGGTCTTCTCTCCTCCAAATTTAAAAGCCTCAGGTCCCACAGCCTCCCCTCATCAGGCAGTGTTCCAGTCCTCTAATCATCCACGTGGCCCTCTTGTACTCTCTTCAGCAGATCCCTGTTCCTCTTAAACTGAAGAGCCCAAAACAGGACATAAGGGAAGCATCTTGCAAACATGAAAGTGAGGCTTTGAAATGAATTTCCCAGAGTTAACTGCAAGAGAACAGGATATATGTTGCTTGCCACTAATGTTTTAACTTGCCACTCTAATGCCTTCAATGAGACTTCGGCATGGTTACGTGGGACAATCTCACTGGCAAGTGGGGAAGACATGCTGGGTGAGGCAAGGCTGCTGCAGAAGAGAGAACCAATGAAAACCCCCTTAAGCCCTTACCAAGACCTCTCTGGCAGAGGGGGAGGATGTTTTTCAAAGGGTTCTGCAGCAATACAGCCTATAGGTCTGTACCTTAACCTAAGTCAGAAAAGCAGCTGTGGTAGCCTGAAGGCACTCAGCTATTGTAAAAGATGTGCAGAGAAATGAGACTGGTGAAACAGTGGATTTTGTGTCTGGTTGAATTTAAAGTAAATAAATGAGTAATAGTTTTGTTTGTCTTACGTGCTTTGGCTGATGGATGGGTACCAGCACACCCAGCAGCTCCTGATACTGCAGGAGCAGTCCTTGTAACTCTATGGTAATGCCCAAAGGACAGCAGGTGACAGCAGGTGGAGCACATTTTAGAAGCCTGCTTATGTTCTGCTAGGGCCTGCTGCCTGCTTCAGCCCTGGCACAGTCCAGAGCTGGAAGAGCACAGCTATGCCTGAAGGCCTACTTAACTCATGTTTCCTTGAGTCTCACCCACTCATCCCAAGGAATCTAGTTAGTGCTTCCCCTGTTAAATCTAGGATGAAACCTGATTAACTTGCTCCTGATGCATATTCCTCCTGGTTTTAGTGATTCAGAACGGGTCCAGCAGCTGTGGCTTACACAGTGATGAGGAAGCAGGCAGCATCTTTCACATCTAAGGGAGACTGCAGGTTTGTTCTTCTGAGGCAGCTGGTATTTCTGAACTTAAAAGTAAAACATGATGCCATGAAAAATGTGCATGTCCCACAATACTTGATAGCTTTTCCATCACTCTATCAATATAGGAAACACTTCCAACACATTTACACCTTTGTGGCTCAGTAATGAAAGTTTATGTGAATAAAAAAATCCCAAAAGCCTAGAAGAGTTAAGCCTAGAAGGTAGTCATTACTCTTCTTGTCAGTGGCTGTATCTCAGTGAACTTTATAAGTAATTCATGATATTCCTTCTTTCTTTTTTTTCCTTACCCCACAGCATAGTAGGACTACCCATGGAGACTGTTGATTCCTTGTTGGGCTTCACAAAGACTCAATGGTTGACCAAGAAGAGACAAAGGAGGTTTGTGAATCTCTGTTGAACTGAGGGGCTATTACATTTTTAGCTAACTTTGAGAGGAGAAAAATGTCATCTAGAAACAAAAGGAGCATACTCAATCCATATGTCAAAGCTTAATAAATCCTGTCTTTGATTTTGTGATTGTGAATGGATCAATTAAATGGATGTTACATCCCTGAATGAACCCTTGTAGTATTTGTCTGTCTGCAGCACGAACACACTTTCCTGAGAGGGAACTAGGGGTTCAGGGAACAAAGGGCTCTTGAACCCACTCTCATTTCCTTTTCCTAAGGAGCCTAAGTCTGAAATGGTCTTCAGATGAAACCAGGAATTAGGATTCCAGCCTTAAGCAAAGTGACAAAAGAAGCCTCTCCGTAAGAGCCACGTTTGCCTAAATGATAGAAAATGCAGACATAGGCCTTGCGTTCAGAGCATTTCATGAGAGCATTTCTGAGAGGCAAGAGCACTTCAGAAGCTGTGACCATTTGCTTCCCTTCCTCTTACAAGCTGCAGTTCTTTTGTTGAATATGGAAGTGGCCAGATACATTCTTTCCCTTCCCATCCTTAGGAAGGCCACAGCTGCAGAGCTGGGGAGACAGGTGAAGCCAAACACTGATACGGTGCCTGCAGCTCCAATTTTTAGGTTAAATATGAGGAGAACATTCTTTACTGAAAGAGTAGTCAAGCATTGTAACAGGCTGCCCTGGGGGGTGGTTGAGTCACCATCCCTGGAGGCATGGACGTGACACTTTGGGACATGGTTTAATGGCCAGGGTGGTGTTGGGTTAATGGTTGGACTTGATGCTCTTGGAGGTCTTTTCTAACCTTAATGATTGTATGATTCTATGATTCTAGAGTTGCACCATAAACTGAACAGTCACAAAAGCCAGAGGAGATGAGCATGCCAGGACCAGCATAACTTCCACTTCACACAACCCAGATGGAAGAGGAGGATTCAGCCATCGTGGCAGTGGCAAGCAGTGATGAGTTTGATGGCAACTGATCTGTGAAAAAGAAAAGCAGAAGGCATTGTAATGAGACTCTGTGAGATGTCCAGCAGTGTGAGCTAGCAAGCTGAGTGTCCTGGTCTAGTGGCTGTCCTGCCTCACTCAGTGGGGTCTGGGCAGCAGGTCAGGCAGCTTAGTTTTTATAAAATAAAATGTGATTGAACAGTCCCCAGAGAAATATGTTAAGGACAACAAACACCTTTCTGGAACTGCCACAACTTCTGACTTCTCTCCACTGCTGGTAACACTTCTTCAGTTCCTGCCAGTAGATGACCCTCTGCCTTTCACATTTCTCTCCCAGAGTGACAAAGCACTAAGCCAGGTCCTCATCTAAGAGCTACACTTGGCACAGCAGCTGGACACTGGCACACTGCAGCGACAAACCCAGATGAAGTTAACTTTAATTTTGCTTTTTTTGTGTGACTGTCTCCTTGCCTACATTAACAACGTCTTGGCTCTGCAGCTCCAAAAAGTCCCCAGAAGAACAGAAGGTTCAGCAGTTCTTAGAAGAGAGAAGCTGATCGGTGCCTTGGAGAAAAAAGGTTAGTCATATATTGCATTTACATAAGACATCCCAGCTGACCAGGTACCAGAAAAGGTGGGCTCACCTTCACCCCTCCCTCACTCAGACATGGGAACCCTGCAATATAGAGAGAGTAAATAACTTTGCTGTGGTTGGTCTTGGGTAACCAGTGGAGCAGGACAGAGATCTCTGGTGCTAGGACTTACTCACACCGTCCTCTGTCACCAACACACAGTGACTCAGCTGTGCAGCCAGTTTCAGAAACAACATCCAAATCTAGTTCATCAGAGCTGCACAATGACAGATGCCTCTGTATTTCTTAAGTAAGCTTGTTCTTTCATGCTCCTCTCACTACTGTGATCTGCCTCTGCAAGGCATGGTGCACACAGATTGTCAGGCTTCACACATTCATGTAGTACTCGTTTATTTAACTCCTGTAGCATTTAGAGCCCCGATTACAAAGGAGCTTTGCAAGGCTTCTTCATATCAAATCTGTGGGTGAGGAAGCTAACAAATACAGCCTTAATAAAACAGAAGCTATTGGCTTCTAGTTTGGTTCTAGAGAAGCAAAGCTCAAGCACACACTTTGTCTGTCTGAAGATCAACCTGCCTATTGCCTCTGAACCCATTACAGACCACACACTAAACACAGAAGGAAAATCAGTTGAGATATCAGATTCTTACAAGTGCTGAAAAAAATGATGGTTTTGTAAAAGTGAGATCTCAAAAACCATAGAATTAGCATGACTGAGTTGGAAGGCACCTTAAAGGTCATCTAGTTCCACCCCACCCCTGCCATGGGCAGGGACACCTCCCACGAGACCAAGTTGCTCAGACCCTCATTCAGTCTGGTCTTAACTACTGTCCTGTTGTAGGAAGGACATAAATTTATGGGACACTGAACAGTCTGCATAGAAATGGTGCCATTGCTAAATATCTAAGGGATTTGCAGTTAAACAGAAAAAACAGAATGACAACAAAAAGACCTAAAACAAAAAAATAAACCCAAAGAAACAAAAAACCAGAAAAATTAAAAAAAAAAAGAAAAAAAGGGGGAAAAAAAAAAGGAAAAAAAAAAAAGAAAAAGGAAAAGAAAAAAAGAAAAAGAAAAAAGGAAATCAGAAAAAGAAAAAGAGAAAAAAGAAAAAGAAAAGGAAAAAGGAAAAGTATACGGAAAAGAAAAAGAAAAAGGAAAAGAAAGAAAAGAGGAAAACAGGAAAGGAAAAGGAAAAGAAAAAGGGAAAAAAAAAAGATAAAGTAATAGAAAAAGATAAAAAAAAAATGGAAAAGAGATAATTCCTGACCGTTGTAACAGTTTTAAGGGAAGGAAAGTTAGGGTTGCCTATCTTTGCAAAACCTTCTAAGAAATAAATCCTAAATTCAACAGTGCCATACAATAATGCCATACAAGCCTATGCTTCTGAGATTGCAGGCTCAATTATTTTTGCCATGAGAGATTAAGGGGACAGGGGCACAGCGTGCTGATTAAGAAAAAAGAAAAGTGGTTTGCTTGGCAGCTGTCTTGTCCTTTAATCTGAAGTACAAACACCAAGCACAGCACTGCAATAATCTGTTGTAGCTGTTAGAGCATAGAGCATTCTGGGATGCAGCAGTGGGGAGGATAAAGGAAGCACAGTCATTAGGATGCAGAAGAACTGAAAGGTGCATGTCTTTCAAAAGGTAAACGTCATTGTCTAGATGGCCTTTCCATCAGGAGGAGCTCAGGAGCTGGGCACAGCCCTCTCCAGGTATTAACGCTCAAACTGGGAGTGTGGTCCCCTGGGGAGGCTTCTGGGATGGGCTGATCTCTCCTGTTAGACATTTTGCAGAGAATGCTTCTTGCAGAGCCTATGAGCCTAGCAGCAGGCTGCCAGCAGGATGAGTGATTTGCCACTGGAATGGGCTGCCCAGAGAGGTGGTGGAATCATCCCTGGAGATGTTTAAAAGGAGGCTGGATGAGATACTTAATGCCATAGTTTAGTTAGTTAGAAGGCATTAGGTGATAGGTTAGACTCGATGATCTTGAAGATCTTTTTGAACCTGATTAATTCTGATTCTGATTCTGATGGTGAGGCTCCAACAGAAACCACCATGTCTGGGAAGCTGAGGACAGAACAAACTCATCTCTGTCTCCAGAGAGTGCTGACAGTGGTGACAGATTGATTTGTGTGCTGAGCTCAACTCCATGGCTAAGACTTGGTGGTCTGAAGAAATCTGTGGTCTGAGAGACTGAAGATGAGGCTAGCAAAAAGGAAATGTTAAGTTCTGTGAATATTGTCAACTCTCATGATTTGTTAACTTGTTTTCCTGGCAAAATCCTCACCTTTCATTTTGCCATTGGTCAGCTGCATTAAAGTGCTTTAAAATGGTCATGCACACAAAATTTAAACATTTTTGTTTGGCCCAAATGCTGGAATCCTTTACTGTGCTCTTCCACAGTTCAGCAGTTCAGAGGAGGCTTTCTGCAAGCATAACCTCTGCAGTCAGGAACCAGAAAATGCAGATAAGTCTTCTGCAGCACTAATTCACAGTTCAATTATGGTGCTGGAAGCATAGCAGCAAGAAAAGCAAATTTTCCAGCAAAAGACCTGGGGGGGAAAAAAATCCCACTGGCAGATTTATGTAAGAATAATTCCAGGACTTGGTTTGGTTAAGCTGGCTGCAGTCAGCATGTTGCATGAAGCCAACTCAGTCTGAGGTGAGACTCCTGTCTCTCTGCAAAACCACAGCCTGAGAAATGTCTTTCTTCCTCCTTATAATGTAATCAAATTACACTTACAATTTGTCAAGAGTTTGCCTGAAGGCTTGAATTTATGAGGGGACACCAACTCATCCTAGAATATGTTGATTAACAATATTAAACAATGTGGGAATTGTATCCAGAGTATGAGCCCCCCTCCAGATTTTGTCATTTGTCATTTACATGGCAAACAATATATTCTCTACAGTATTTCCTCCATCACATCTAACAGTGCAGAAAGCTAATTCACTTGGGGCTTTACAAAGTGATTCCAGTTATGACACTGGTCTATTTTTCTGTTGTTTTGTTTTGATCTATTCAGTTTCCTGAACTGGTGGAAATCTTACTATAGGGAGTTTGATTAAATATTAACAGCCTATTACACACACATGTGTTTTGCCAGCTAAATGCACAACGACCCAAGGGTACAAGGATGTGAGCCTGCATATAAGAGTGAGTAAACACAAGCATAAAGACACTGCTTTGAATGCAGGTGTGGAATTAAGATTAAATAAACAAATAATCTCCCTCTATGGACATCAAATCTCTCAGCTAAAGGAGCTTGACAAATGGGGTTTGTGTCACTGAGGACAGCAGCCTCCCGTGGAAAGGCTCCCCGGACTTTGCTGCAGGATGCACACAAGGCATGTGACAGAGCACATCTCTCCTGCTACCTCATGTCCATGAAGCATCAGCAGGCATCTTCAGAGCACCTGCTGGGGAAAGGCAGAAGCATGTGAAGAGCCATGGGCACTCCAAGGGAAGGCACAAATAGTGCAAGATGCATCTTAGTGATGTCCCCGTGGGTGCTGTGCACACCTGAAACTGAAGGGAGGCTCTGAACCCCCAGCAGTGCTGCCCTGTCTTTCAGACACTGCTCCAGTGCTGAGCTTGACTGACAAGTTCACCAGATCAGCAGGCTTAAAGGTCCAACAACCACAAAGCTAAAGGCTATTTTCCAGTTGTCCAGCAGGACTGTCACATCCAGTATGCCACCACATGGAACGGGTCAGAGTGTGTGGACAGTGCTTCACATTACATTACAACCCCTGGCTGTTATTTGGATCATAGAGCATCTGCTGTTTCCCTGCTCCCCAGTTCTGGCTTCGTGCTGCTTCTGAGCAGAAAGCAAATGGCATCCCCACAGCTCTGGAGGTGTCAGCCTTTCCAGACCACATCAAAATCACTGACTGAGTGATGATTACCTCTCCACTGCCAATATTATCTAATCTCCAACATTAATTTTAACTTCAAAAAGCAAAAAAAAAGGCAATTCCCCTTCCCCCCCCCCCCCGCCAGGATCGCAGGATCCCAGGAATCCAGGTTTACAGGATCATATGATATTAGGGGTTGAAAGGAACCCAAGGAGATCACGAAGTCCAACCCCCTGCCAGAGCAGGACCACACAACCTAGCACAGATCATAGAGGAATGCATCCAGACAGGCCTTGCAGGGAAGGAGACTCCATAACCTCTCTGGGGAGCCTGTGCCAGTGCTCTGGGACCCTTAGAGTAAAGAAGTTCCCCCTTGTGTTGAGGTGGAACCTCCTGTGCTGCAACTTAACACCCATTGTGCCTTGTCCAGTGGCCATTTAAATTACATATTAAAACTCAGTAATATTTTAATGTAACTTTGGACCAATGACCTAAAAAAACCCAAAAGCTTCATAAACCTCAACTCCCCCCCTTAGTTTAATACAAGTTACTTTGAAAATGCTAACAACACAAATAACAGGTTTTCCTCAATTCAGGTAAATCCTGCTTCAAAATCGTAGAATCATAGAATGCAGTGGTTGGAAAGGACCTCTAGAGGTCATTAGTCCAGTTCAGTGTGGTGGGCTTCCTTTGCTGACTATAACTGAAGCTCACACACAGGCTATAGCTAGTTTCTAGCACAGCAATTAATACTACTTATTTTTTTTTCCCCACTTATTTACCTTCTAACTTGCTGTTTGCAGAATGTGATGGAAAAACCTTTTTCTGGCTCAGTACTGGAGGTTTGTCAAAAGTGCAGGGATAAATTTTGCTGAGGGCAATGAAGCTGATGAAGGGCCTGGGGAATTGAATCACGTGCAGAGTTCTGCATGTGGGTTGGGGAAATCCCAAGCACAAATACAGGCTGGGTGATGAGTGGATTGTGAGCAGCCCTGCAGCAAAGGGCTTGGGGGTGCTGGTTGATGGGGTGCTTGATATGAGCCAACAATGTCTGCTGGCAGACCCAAAAGCCAACTGTATCTTGGGCTGCATCACTAGAATTGTGACCAGCAGGTCAAAGGAGGTAATCCTGCCCCTCTGTTGTGATCCTGGGGTACTTAATCCATCTCTGGAGCACCCAACATATAAAGGACATGGATCTGTTGGAGAAGGTCCAGAGGAGGGCCACAAAGACGACCAGAGAATTGGAGCACTTCTCCTACAAGGACAAGCTGAGGGAGTTGAGGCTGTTCAGCCAGGAGAAGGCTCTAGGGAAACCTTATAGCAGCCTTCCAGTACATAAAGGGGGTCTCCATGAAAGCTGGAGAAGGAGTTTTTGTAAGGGTTTGCAGTGACAAGGCAAGGGACAATGGTTTTAAATTAGATCAGGGTAGATTTAGATTGGACAGGTGGAAGAGATTCTTTAGTGCAAGGGTGATGAGACACAGGAATTAGCTGCCTGAGGAAGTTGTGGGCATCTCATCCATGAAAATGCATAAGACCAGTCTGGATGAGGCTTTGAGCAACTTGGTCTAAGTGGAAGGTGTCCTTTTCTGTGGCAGGGATTTGGAACTGGATGATCTTTAAGGTCCCTTCCAACTCAAGCCATACTATGATTCTATTTTACGAATTCCCAGAGCTGTTTGTTTGCCTGCCTGGGCAGCCACTGATCTCCTCAAACTATCAGGTCCTTCACCATTGTGAATTAGGCACAGAAAGGCTGCCTGTGGGTGACAGTGTAGGGGCTGCATGGCTGTAGGATGCACTTCACACATGGCCAGTGGCAAGCTTTGTTCTGGATACCCCAACAAATTAGAGAGGTTACTTGGATAAATGTTAACTTCACTATTCACTTCCAATGCATCTCAAATGGCAGGTAAACTGGCAACTATTTTCAGCATCATCCACCTGACATGTCCAGGCTTATGGCCTCCAGGCATGATTGTGGTTTTGCTTCATATGCTTTCAGCTCCAGCTGACAAGCCAGACATTCCCATCACACATGTTATGAGTGGATGCTGCACCAACTCAGGCCAGGAATAAGGTCAGAGAAAAGTGGGGAAGGCCAAATAAACTGTCTCAAGAAATGATTTGGACAACAACAGACTGAGGAGAGGTGAAATATATCAATATAGAGACCCTGCCTGTAGCTTAATACATTGTCATACCAAAACCTCAGCCTGTATGTCAATTCAGTTTGGGCCATTAGCCATTTTTTTCCCCAGTGACCCTGTTCCAGAGGGAATGTCACTCTAGAGACAGCACTGGATGATACAGTCATTATTTATCATTGTGACATTCCTCCTGGGACTGTTAACAAATGAGTCCCACATGTCTCCTGAAAATCTGTCAAGATCATCAATATATTACAAAGGCAGCAGAGACAGTTGTTATGTAAGGATACTTCGGCAAATCTATCCTTTAAACAGGAAAAGGTTAAAGCCTATTCATCAGGAAAACTCTGATGTACATAGGATCATAGAATCAATCAACCAGGTTGGAAGAGACCTCCACCCAGCCCTGTCCAGTCGACCAGACCACGGCACTAAGTGCCTCATCCAGGCTTTTTCTGAACACCTCCAGGGATGGCAACTCCACCACCTCCCTGGGCAGCCCATTCCAATGCCAATCACTCTCTCTGGCAAGAACTTCTTCCTAACATCCAGCCTAGACCTCCCCCAGCACAACTGGAGACTATGCCCCCTTGTTCTGTTGCTCGTTTCCTGGGAAAAGAGACCAACCCCACCTGGCTACAGCCTCCCTTCAGGTAGGAGAGGGTCCAGCAGAGGGTTACAAGGCTGATTAAGGGACTGGGGGGCATGACTAATGAGGAGAGGCTGAGGGACCTGGGGCTTTTTAGTCTAGAAAAGACTGAGAAGGGATTTAATAAATGTTTATAAATGTCTGGGGCTGGGGGTCAGGAGGGGGTGGTGCATGCTTTGCTCACTTGCTGCCTATGAGGGTGACACAGCGCTGGAACAGGCTGCCCAGGGGAGTTGTGAAGCCTTCCTCTCTGGAGATACTCCAAACCCACCTGGATGCATTCCTGTGTGATCTGGTCTAGGTGATCCTGCTCTGGCAGCAGGGTTGAACTGGATGACCTTTTGAAGTCCCTTCCAGCCCCTGACAGTCTGTGACTCTTTAATTGTGTGAAAACCAAACTAGCACTGCTGCACTATAGTAATTCATCAGAAATCAGGGCCACAGTGTCTGGCAAGATGACCACACCTGCTCTAGTCTCACAATGGCAGCTGTGAACCTAGATTCCAATTTTCCTGAAGACATAGAATCACTGGATGGTAGGGATTGGAAGGAACCTCTGGAGATCATTGAGTCCAACCTCCCTGCCAAAGCAGGATTACCTAGGGCAGGTGGCAAAGAACATCTGGATTGCTGGAAACAGTTAATTGTACGTGCTTGGACAATCAGTCAGAAGTAGTAATGAGATTCCACCCACACCTGGTTCAGTATTGCAATATTAGTAGAACTCAAAGGCTGCCCATCCAGGAATGTATTTAGTGAGGCCCATTGTCAGAGCATCACAATGTCAGAGCAAGGCTACTCTGATTATCTTGTAAGATAATGCAGCCAACAGTATCTATAATTCAAACAGTTCAGGAGACTGCACTGAGACCACCCTTATCAACCTGAACGAGAGCCTAGAACAGATTGAATTCGACTCCATTGCACCTGAACAGCTCAACTGGGACAGCTCTGCTCTTTCCTGGAATGCTGGCTGGTTGCAGGCCAATGCTAAGGTGGGCAGCAAAGGGCTGGGAAGCAGAAACTTTCAACCCGGGAGCGCTCTTCAGCTCCTCAAACATCACCTGAGCTGCATCCACCTGGCTAAGGAGGCTGCTGCCAGCAACACAAGAGACAGGCTCCTGGCACCACCTGCTGAGGGCAGGCAGCAGCAGCACATGCTGGCTTTGGGACATTCCTACAACTACCCGAAAAGAGATTGTAGCAAAGTGGGTGTTGGCCTCTTCTCCCTAGCATCAAGTGGTAGGATGAGAGGAAATGCCCTCGAGTGGCACCAGAGGAGGTTTAGATTCGGTATTAGGAAAAAAATTCTTTACAGAAGGAGTGTTCAGGCATTGGCAGAGGCTGCCCAGGCAGGTGGTGGAATCGCCATCTCTGGAGCTGTTAAAAAATTGTGTAGACGTGGAACTTTGGGGCATGGTTTAGTGGACATGGTAATGTTAGGTTGATAGTTGGGCTTGATCTTAGAAGTCTTTTTTAACCTTAATGATTCTATGGTTCTATCTATGAAAAAAAAACCAAACAGATGGCAATAATAGTGGTGCTGTGTTGTTTGGGGGTTGTAGTTTTTGGAGGAGGGTGTCTTAAGGGCTGGGGTGTTCTTTCTGGTTTTAAAATGAAGGCGCCTGCATACTCCATCCCCTGGGTTTAGTTGGTCTCATCAAGGTTACTAAGTAACCTTGAGTTGTATTCAGTCTTTCTTCCCCCCTTTTGAGAAGGGAATTGCTCCCTCCCCGGTCTGAGGAGCTCAGCTTTCAGTTTAAATAGGATTTTTGAAGTATTAGCATATCAAACAGTGTAGTTGTCAGCATGCAATGTGAGATTAGCACATCTTCTTTTTTTCTAAGTC
The DNA here is from genome assembly GCA_013400475.1 of Tricholaema leucomelas. Taxonomy (NCBI): domain Eukaryota; kingdom Metazoa; phylum Chordata; class Aves; order Piciformes; family Lybiidae; genus Tricholaema lacrymosa; species Tricholaema leucomelas. The sequence continues at coordinate 468,543 of WAAF01008559.1, forward strand.
TCAGCTTCCTTCTGTCCTACTACTTTGCATTTTTAGTGAGAACAAACCAAAGCCGAGCTTGGTAGCCATCTGTAGGAGCAAGACATCAGGTATGGCTACACAAGAGATTAATTCACATCCAGAAATCAGAGAGCAGCTTGAATCTGCTGAGTCCCTCCATGAGCACTGCTGGCCCTCCTACAGTCTACAAGACAACACTTCAGTCCTGACCTCCAAGAGTATTTACCGATACCATAAAGCTGGATCCTGGCCCTCCACACAGGGTAGCAGAGATGTCAAAGCAGCTCGAATCCTCTCTTCATCATAAATCAGAGGGAAGACAGGCATGTCAGGTCACACAGCATGTTAAAAGTGGCATGGAAACACCAGCTGTGCCCCAGTCTCTGCACACATCTCCTGATAGATGATAGGAGGTTTAGGATCTGTATTCTGTAGCAACATCCTGGGCTTCTAAGGCTGATTTTGACATTTATTTGCATGTGTTCATATTTGATGAAAATGTCACACATTTGCTGTGAAATGGTTGCACTGCTGGAGACAATATGTTTAGACACATTGAATGTAAAATTTGGTCTCAAGTTTATGTGGCTGGATTCAGTCACTTCAATGCAGCCAGCTACTAACATTACCCAAACCTAAGCTATTTAAGACAAACTTAACAGTTAAGAAATAATTTATACCCAAATAGCACTTAAGCCTCCAAAAGTCATGAAAAACAGGCAGTAGGGCTTCACCACTTGTTATTTTAGATATTACCATCTACTGAGGTAACTCTTCTGTCACTGTTCTGGACAATAGCCTTGTGGTATGACTGTCGGAGGAAAAAAACAAAGGCAAATTATGTTCATTTCTCAACTTACAATTATATTTGCTAGGGCTGCTAGAAGTGTTACTTTCTAAAAACCTCTCAAGAGTGATTTACATCATTACCTTTCAGATATCCATAACTGCAGTCAGTGAAATGTTACATTACAGTGGTGCTGCAGCTCCTTAATCAAGTTCTAGTTTTACTCTATTAGGTGATTCACTGGCTCATGAAAAAAGCATCTCCATTATGGAGCAGTGTCAGCTCTCTAGTGCCCATGACAGCTCATTAAACTGTGTGGCACCTGCTACCCATACACAGGAAACATGAGTGAGGCATCTCAGCTCTCAGGCTTTTAGAGGTAGGGATTCCTTAAGAAGAAAGGGGGGGGGGGGGGTTGGGGGGGGGCAAAAAAAAAAAGAGTAAAGTCAAAACAAAAAACGTAGAGGAATCTACCTCATCTGACAGCAGGAGACTTCTAGGAAAATAAAAGTGTGATTTAGTAATCTTGAAGTCATCACAGTCACAGTGGAAGGCAATTAGTGTCATTCATCACTCGTGTGCCCGAAATTCTCAGGTGGATGTACTAACACAGTATCATATTCCAAGTGTGTGCACAGACACAACACCACAGAAGGCTGCATGAAATTCTGAGAAGTAAAACAACTCACAGCCAGCCAGGGAAGCCTCCCAAACTTTTCAGAGTTTTCCAGTATTGTCAGGCCTTTGAAACTAAGCCCTTTTAAGATGTCAGATCCTTCAGTAGTGAGATCTCAAGAACATCTGCTTTGGGTGTTCTGGAACAGCTAGGTCTTTAAACCTCTCCAAAGTTACTTTTGTTTACCTATTGCTGTCTGACAGTGTATTCTCTTCCAGTCCTTTCCACACTCTTCAGACAGACAAGGTGATGTTTGAAATCTGCTTAGCAGGAAATCCCTTTTGAACTCCCCTACCTGCTCTGGATGGAAAAAACAAAAGCAGGAGTGTAATCCAAGTCATGCAGTTTGAAGTATCTGTCTCAAATAAAACCTTGCATTGCTCAAAACATACTTTTGCCTACCTGTCCCCAGACATGAAAAACAAGAGAGAAGCAGTTCTTTACATGTATCCAAGCTCTTATTATAGTAAAACACTGCTTAAAGTTTACTGTTCTCCAATTTACACTGCTTAATAAAGGGCTTGTCCAAATATGAAAGTCTGGACACCATTTACAACAGTCTGGGAAGGAAAAAGGATTACATGAGGGAAGAAAAAAAAAAGACAGCAAGCATAACTAATCTACCTCTCTGAACTCAGATGTAAAGAAATAAGCATGTTTAAAGTGATCCACAAGCTGAGACAAAGCAGCCTGAAAATCCTCACATCCTAAGAGCCCTTTAGCTATCCATTACAAGTCAACATGTCAGTCACAGAATAAATGTCAGGGGTTGGAAGGCACCTCCAAAGCTCATCCAGTCCAACTCCCCTGCAGAGCAGGATCACTGAGACCAGATCACACAGGAACCCATGCAGATTGGTTTTGAATATCTCCAGAGAAGGAGACTCTACAACCTCCCATGGCAGCCTGTTCCAGTGCTCTGTCACCCTCACAGGGAAAAAATTCCTCCTCATGTTTCCATGGAACTTCCTATGCCTCAGCTTCCACCCCTTGCCCCTTGTCCTGTCATTGGGTATCACCCAGCAGAGCCTGGCTCCATCCTCCTGGCACTCAACCTTTATATCTTTATAAACATAAATGAGGTCACCTCTCAGGCTCCTCCTTTCCAAACTAAAGAGCCTCAGCTCCCTCAGTCTCTCCTTCTAAGTCATGAATATACAACAGGTGTCTCCACAAGACACCTTAAACTCCCCCAGCCAAGCTCTTTTAAAGCATCTGTAAGAAAGAGACTGGTAGTGACCTTAGAACATGCTATGGATGTTTGGAATGTTTCAAATAAAACCATCATCTTTTTTGTCCAGCTCTTAAAACGTAGAGCTTTTAGACAACAGTAGTTCTTTAAAATAACTGCAAAGAGCTGTACTGAGGCTGATTGGGATGGAGTGAATTTTCTTCACAGCAGCCCATGCAGTGCTAGAACAGTGCTGCCAACACACCAGTGACCTCGTTAAAGCTGAGCAGAGCTCCTACAGCACAGGCTTCATTTTTCATTGCATTCTCCTCTTCCTGCTTCCCTGTTTACCCCTGCAGTGATTAGGCTAGGAGTGGTAGAGATGCTGGGAGTGGATACAATCAGGACAGATAGCCCTAGCTGACCAGAGCAATGAAGCAGCAGGGATGGAAGAGAGAAGGAAGAGCTGCTGATAGGAAAAAAAAGGATTTTATTTAGCTTTGCTTCTCTACTAAACTTTGTTTCAACTCATGAGTTTCCTTGGTTTTGTCATCCCGATTCTCTCCACCATTTTACTAGAGGGAGAAATCTGAAGGAATGGGTGGGGGAGCTCACATGCTGTCTGGGCACAACTCACCACAAGAACCTAGTTTAACTCCAGATGCTTGAGTGGTCCAGTCAGACAACAATATTTTATTCACATACCATGCTTAGGCTGCAGAGGCTGAGGTAGCTGGGATTGTTTAGCCTGGAGAAGAGGAGGCTCAGGGGTGACCTCACTGCTGTCTACAACTACCTGAAGGGAGACTGTAGCCAAATATGGGTTGGTCTCTTCTGCCAGGCAACCAGCAACAGAACAAGGGGACAGTCTCAAGTTGTGCCAGGGGAGGTCTAGGCTGGATGTTAGGAGGAAGTTCTTTCCAGAGAGAGTGACTGGCATTGGAATGGGCTGCCCAGGGAGGTGGTGGAGTCACCGTCCCTGGAGGTGTTCAAAAAAACCCTGGATGAGGCACTTAGTGCCATGGTCTGGTTGATTGGACAGGGCTGGGTGCTAGGTTGGAGTGGATGATCTTGGAGGTCGCTTCCAACCTAGCTGATTGTATGAGTACAGCCTTAATGAAAGTAAAATATATAAAGGTAGATTGCAAAGTTCTTAGGTCATGGAATGCCAAGTTACAAAACCTGAAATTGCACAACACAGGAAAGCTTGTAGAAAAAAAAATACGGGGAGATGGGGGGAAAACTTGTGGGAGGTAGGAGGAGAGAAAAATAAGAAGTCAGTTCAAAAGAACAAAGCAGAGATAGCTGATCCAAGCTATTTTTAATATAAAATTTAATGTCATGATTCAATGCTGTTTAGAAACATCTGCATAATGAAGTTAACTCCAGATTTCTGAACCTTTGTCCCAGTTAACTTACATTAAGACAGCTTCTGGCCTGCAAGTCAATCCCCCAAACATCCCTTGACTTACAGTGTTTATCATGCTTAAATTGATGGATTGTTTGCTACACAATTACAGGAACAACAGTTTACAATTCTGAAGTTACAAAAATAGTTATCACTCATTAGTTTTTTCTATACATATCTCAAGCCATTATTTGCACACTCTGTACAATGGGTATTAACAGTGGTTAACTTTGCTTCCTTAAAACAAAAATGAACGACATCACTGACAGTCAGATCCAAAACATTCAGGTGCTGTAATACACTTGCATGTCTGGCACTAAACATCCCTACCCAGAAAAAGCAAAAGCAGTTTTCAGTACCCAAAAGGACTGTTGTTAAGGCCCTTATGATGGTTGGTGAAGAGGACAGGAGGATCAGGATGTTTATGTCACCAACAGTCTCCTTGCAGACAACTGTTCCAGTCCAACAGGGCTGCATACAGGCTGAAAAGGAAGCTTGTAGGCAAAAAGCTGTAGGGCAGCAGAACAAACTAGCCCAAACCACGCCTCTGGCAGTGTCCAGAGCTCCTCAGCTAAAACAGGAAGGTGACTTCTTGAGCAGACAAACAGTGGATATCGTTGCCATACTCAGGTTACTATTTTCACCATGTGTTGGCTGGGTTCTAGCTTGACTTTGATCTCCCCCAGAAAAACCCAAACCCCAACACTCTAGATGTTCTGGCCCACAAATGCTTTGCTGATTGCAGTAGTTCATTTAGTACATTGCTTGCACTTGCCTTACTTCTCTTTCCCTTTCAGAGGTAATAGTAAGCCTGGAAGCATTGTGAGGGCTGTGACATTTTGCCAGACAGACAAGCAAAACAAGTAGTTCTCAGAGGTGTTACTGCTAGGTCTTACCCGTCTCTTAACTCTCAAATTCAAATTCAACTGAATGGTAAACTCCACACAACTGCCCAACACTGAAATAAGTCAATCATTTCTTAAGCTGCTGTCTGGGAAGTGACAGATGCCCAAGTACAGATCTGGGGAGTGGGAAAAAAAGCACAGCTACAACTAATCACCCTATCAGCACCACCAAGAAAAAAACCCCAAATAAATAAAAAGGAAGCCTTCAATGCTGGATAAGAACTAACACTTTTTAACATCTCAGTCTAGAAATGTTTTGCAGACTACTCCAAGCACTCCCTTTCCCATCATGAGGGCACGACACTTAAGCCAGATGGTTCAAAACCTTAACAGTTCAATCCAAGCTTGACCCACCACACACTAAAAATCCCCAAAGCAGTCATGTTTGCAAATTACTACTGGAAAAAAAAATGTATTCACTTGCAGAACTTCAAGGACAATTTGGAACAAAGTCAACTAAGGCATGTACTTAAGTTTGCCGACGCAGGGCTGCAAAATATAAACATCACAATGTTAATAGCAAGGTCATGCACACATCAGAAGTGCAGTAGGAACATCAAAGATATACCACACAGGAAAAAAAAAAGTTATGTTTGCCTTTACAAGAGATTAAGAATTCAAGAACTATCTCTTCAACATCAAAATGAGTAAACAAATTATGAGTGAGCTTCTACAGGCTTTTCCCCACATCGAGAATTTAATCCTTACTACACCTTTTAGTAAGTGTGCTTCCCTTTAAACCTTTCCAAATGGATATCTGATGGTTGGGTCTTTGTTTGGTAGCTTTAATGCAGTTGTTAATCCTTAAAGCATCATAGTTAAAATGTAAAACCATTTTATTCTCCAGGTGAGAATGGCCAAATAGCCAACACTTGTACACATTTAAATGTTCCATATTATTGACAATTTTGATATTTTACATTGATTCAACAGAGAATACATTAAATTTTGGGATTTTTTTTGCATTACAGTGCAATATCTGAACCACTGTATTAGGAGATAACTAACTCAGCTTCTATTTTAAGGTGCAACATGTTTTGGTACAGGAATTGCTACAAAAAAATCCAAGTGAAAAGAATCATACAGAAAATAAATCCTTTAAAAGGCAACCCTATAGTGCCAGTAGATATGTGTTTGATAGCACTGGAAAATGATGGGGAAGTTACAAGTGAAATATGAATTCCTTCAGAAACCATCTTTCACACAGGAAAACATATCAGAAAAGAAAAAAATAAATGACAATTCTTCAAGCTGACCTTCTGGAAGTAATTTGTACTTATTGATTTACAATGGGCTGAAAGGCTTGCCTTTTTAAAAGTCAGGTTTAAAAAGTGAAATAATTACAGCTCTGTCACTTGAATCTATTCTCATAGCTTGTCTACAAAGTTATACAAGTTAACATTGATTTCCCTTGCTCCCTCTGCACATTTCCAAGCTCAGCCATAGAAATCAAGCCTAAGTATTCCAACAGCTGCTTATCTGACAGGATGTTATATTAAAATTAGTAGTTAAACCCAAGTACTTGCCTTGATGGTTATTAGTAATGTGCTGTTAGCTTTGCAATGACAAACCAGCACATGCAAAACCAGACACCTTTGATTCTCCTCTAACTGATCTCATTTGAGGATTCATCAATAAGATCTTCACTCATTTTTCAAGATGAGAACTCCTGATCATTCAGTAAGGTCTACCACAAATTGATGGTGTTGAAATTCACATCCATTAGATACCTCAGATGACAAATATCAAGAGTTGTATCTTCCCCCTTCTGCCATGTACACAGAAATAATAACTCCACTCATAATTCTTTATTTTAGAATTAGCCAATAACAAGCATTTTGTGGAACTTCTGATCTACAGATTTAAGTGTGTGTTTTGCTCAGCACGACTGCCAAACTTCCAGCCTGCCAAAGGTCAGTCTGAGCCTCAACACTGTAACTCCAGTGTAACTTCAACCTTGTCACACTTGTTCAAACAGCATTTGGGTCTGTCACCAAATAACTTTATCATTGTGCCATTCCAGTTGTTTTATGTAAACTTTTACCCTTTGAAGAAAAAAAGCTTTAAATTGGAATAAATTGGAAAACTGCTTTAAATTGCAATTGCTTTAAATTGGAATCTCTGTCTACAGCTGTTTTCTACTTAACCCCCCCAAAGCAAACAACCAACCCACCCCTAAACAAAGAAAACACACACTCCATGTGTAAATACTTTGGCCTAGAATTAAAAGAATTTGTTTTCACCTGCTGGTTGACTTCCAATCTGACATGATTAAACCAGCATTCTCTCTCTGTTCTCCAAGATAAGCAAATCCTTCTACAACAGCTAACACAGAGTTTACCTCTATCCTAGCCAGCTCCCCACTATTCTGATCATCTGTTATCCGTTCAGGACACTTCTTCACATATGTTATCAGCCACAGGACTGAACCTCACCTATACTCCAGGAAGACTGAAGTTCAGTTGTGAACTAGTTTCCTTTATGATTGCAGCTGTTCTAAAGAATGTTCAATTTTAAACACTCAGACTAAAGAATAATTCAGAATGTAATGATGGTAAGTCATTAGAATTGATTATTCCAGACCCAGAAGCTATCCAAAGCCGAAAGCTGCCATCTTCATAGTATCAACAGCTCCATGGAACTGACAGTTTAGGTTCCTAAAATTTTCAGACATTCACAGAAAAAGGTCACAGCAGTTCAAACAGAGGAGGATTTTGTTTTGGTTCATTTCTTCAATGTCAGACCACTGATACTCTTTTCCCCACCCACCCAATTAGGTGCATCTAAGAAAGGCTGATAAAAGAAAAGATTAATTAACATGCCTTCACTGAAGTACTGGAGCATAGAGGATTGTTACTTGTAAGAAGTTACTCAGTAGCCTTTTTCCATAGCGTTTGTTGCTAGTTGATTTTAGATAGCTTATTTCCAGGAACTGGGCAGCACAAAACCAGCAATATACATTAAAAAAAAAATATATATATTATTCATTATAAGGCAACAGGACCTTCTTACAGCTGCATCTTAATCTAATTCAGAAATAAACCTATCCTCATCTAGCTAATTAAAAAGTTCTGTGCCTAACTCTTCAAACTGTCAGCCTTCAGAAGTCTACCCCAGAATTTACAATCACCACATTTGATACTGATCCCAGGAATTCTCACTGTGCAAATTATCCTACTGAAACTATTTAACAGCTTTGATTTAAGTCAGTCTCATAATTACACCAGCACTTACTCCTACAGAAAAAATTGCTTTACTCTCCCTTACATAACTGTGATGTGAACTGAGTGCTCTGGAGATTGCTTACTGAGCCTGTGCACTAAAAGGACACCCCCTGACGTATGAATACTTTTAAGTAGCTTAGATATACAGTGTATTAAAACAAAAATGATAAAAATCTAACATCCAGCTGCCCAAACCCATGCTCATTTTCCCTGCCTTGCAAAATCTTGATTTTAGTAGCTGTACTCCAAAGTTTAAGAAAAAACAATGAAACAGAACGATACTGTCAGCTTCTTTACCCATTGATTTTCTACAGTCTGATAAGTATTTTGTCAGTAATGATTCTGGGGGGTGTTTTTAATTTTGTTTTTAACCCCAACTTTAACAACATTCTCCTTGCAACACCCCAGAGGTAGCAGGAAGGAATATGAAAAGATGCCAGATTCCAGAAGTTGCACTTTCAAGTATAGTGTCATCCAAGAGAGCTTTCCTGGCTTCCACAGACTGCATGTCACCTCTAATCAATCACGTGTAGTAAATTAAAAGTAGAATCCCAAAGTAAAGAACTATTGCCACTGGGTTACTAAGAGAAGTTTCATACTCAGATACTTCAAAGTAATCTTGTTATTTGAGTAGTAATACTGCCAGTTTTAATATTCAAATACCAAGAACTGAAGTATAAACTTAAAAATCAAGTATCAAGTTTTCTAAAATGCTCATTAGTGACACATTTCACCTAAACACAGACACAGACACAGTTACTCTAAGCTGATGTACCACACTGTAAAGAAAGGTCCCAGGTTCAGTTCAAGACTCTGATATTCTCCCTCTCCCCCCACCACACAGCTTGACAGAAGTGCTTACAGTAACAGAAAGCAAACAGAAGGGGAAAACACAACATTTAACAAGTGCATCTATATACATTTTGCACCTTTTCCCTCCCTGCACCTGAACAGGTCACCACGTTTGCTATGCTTCACATGCACTTACTCTCCCCTTCACACAGTACCAGTCCTACTGAGAGGATCACTGCAAGCATTGACAGCAGTCATTCCACACTAACCAACAGGTGCTTTTATTGAGGAGGCTGAAGTACATTTAAATATTCTGACTGGCCCAGCTGGTAGGTTGTGTTTCCTCCACAGTCCACGTACTGGTATCTCTCCTGGGATATTTGCTCAGAGTGGACAAAGTAAGAGGTTGTCACTGTCACTCTAAAAAGAGAAAAGAGAAGAAACATTTGTTTTGTAAGAGGTTGGAGTCTCCTGTTACAACAGGTTTTTACATTAGTACAGTTTTTAAAAAGTAGTAAAGTGAAAACCAACACCAGTTTACCACTGTAGATTTTCTCCATGAAAGGCATTTGGTTCCTTGTGCACAAATGTTTTTTCTCCTAAAGCTGGTAACACCGAGTTTTACTCACTAGTGTCTTGCTTTGTAAGGAGAAAACCAATTATTTCAGAAGCTACAGCCATAATTGGTCTTAAACTCCTCCCCTGCCTCAAAAGGAAAAACAAAGTCACAAAAAGCAGACCCTGGCAAAGTACTAAAACCTGCAACTACTTCAAGATCACAAAGATCTTGGCCATTTTTGGACAGTGGTTGATACAAATACTCATTTTTTAAATGTGTCTGAGACCTTAGCAGTCTCATGGCTGCAGCCCAACTGCAGAGCACATACAGTAATAACAGTTTCTCCTATTTAAGTGTCTTTAAGCCACCAGAACCTGCCAGAAGTAAGTTTCAGTACCTATGAAGCCTCTACATTAAAAAGGAAGTTGTTTTGATCTGTGAGGCACAGGCTCTAGGATTAATGATTTCGGACTAATCTTTCAATCAGTATTCCCTTTTTATGTTAAAGTGACATTACATTTTTACAATTGTTTCCAACAAATAGGAAGCTTCCATACTTACTGCATCATCACTACTATGTTATGCACTTTGATAGATGGTAAAGTGCAGAAGTCACTGCAAAAAACAGAAATAACTGTTAGATTTACATCAGGTTTTTACAGGCAATTGTTTAAAAAGCAAGAATTGGGGCTTTTAAATTAAATGTCAAACTTCTACAGTTAAGGATCTTTTATGACCAGCATTGTCATGTGTACAAATCAAATACTAGTCTGCTTTCTTTAGCAATGTTTGCAAACATGTGCTGTTCTGAAGGGGAGCAAGGCCACATCACAGACTACAGGCACTGACACACGGCAGTTGCTCTGCCTCTAGTCCAAGCCTGCACAATCCACCTCTGAGCTGGACCAGCAAGCACATAATTGCTCCAGGCTATTGCCAAGGCTGCAGCTACCAAGCAGAAGTCTCAAATTATGTAAGGTTCTCTCTCATCCCAAAATGGCTGGCATCCACTGGAACTGCACACAGACATGAAGCCTCAATAGTTAACTTTCTGTTCAGTCTGCACATCAGGGGAAGAGAACATTTGGTTTTGTTACGATACACTGAATGCGTACACTTACAACATGTAGCTCATTTCATCTTGTATGACCGTGGGCACCATATAGTCAATCTAAACCAAAATAAACAAAAGCACAAAATGAGTATATTTATAGATGAAAATTAAGATGTATCCATCTTTGAAAGTCTGTCCAAATTACCTGTTTCATATCCAGAGGACCAATGTTGGTGATGTTGTTTAGCCGTGCTTTGCCAATAACTGTTTTTGAAAACTGAACCTGGGCTGTGATATTTGCCACTTCGACAGAGTAACAGTTGTTGTTTGTTATATTTAGTGTGGTCTGGAAAAAAGCAAACAAGCAAAACACTAACTGCCATCCATTCTGAGTATGATGAGCACACATATTGAAGCTTATGACCCAGATAGCAACACTTGAGATTGTGCAAGTGTACTTTCCTGCCTTGGAGGACTAAGGGGCAGTGTAAAGGACTATCACTTAGGGGTTGTTTTATGAATATATTGAGCAGCACAAATTTCTGCACAGCTTCTCCAGCGACCACCTTCTGCTGCAAATATTTTATTTCTTCCTATCCTCAATTATTCCTTCCCCCAAAAAATAGCTATTATAGGATCCTTTTATTCCATGGTTGCTTTGCTTTATTTAAAATGAGGAACTCTACCAAAGTCTTTAGACAATCACATGTTGACTACATTACTAAGTGAAGAAGCATGTGGAAAAAACTCCTTTATGTTTTAAAGTGGGTAACAAATAGTTAAACTCAAACCTAGATGTATAATACCAGGGCAGAACTTAATAACATTTCTACACTGACACATTACATTTCAATCATTGCAAAAATAATGCAGAGAACTCCAAATTCACTGCTCCCAAGAAAACAGAAGGCCCAATGGTTGCTTGAAACTACATCACTACTAGCTACAGCTACAGAAACCAGCTACAGCAGGGGCAGTTACACAGATCAGTTTGAAAATTCCACCTGCTTTTATTTCTTACTACACTAACTAAGCTCACCAGGCAGACCACAGCCTGTATGTGTACTGAAGTGGGACAGTAGCTGCCTTTCTCCATGACAAATATCCCCCTGGATAGAGCTGGACTCACTGTGATGTTGAGATAGATAATTCGTCTATCCGGTTCGTAGCTGACATACACTGACTTCACACCAACGTATTCCACATCGATTGCGCGAGGGAACAAGAAGAACACAGCCAGCCCAGAAAGCAGTAAACACACTATTACAGAAGCAGTCACATAGAGCTTTCTGAAGGAAAAAAAAGAGAGCACTTCTCAGAGTCAAAACCTAATTAAAAATAGTGGCATGTTAGCTTCTTTGAAGTGATAAGGAACATGACTACTCAACACAACTAGTCCACTGTATTTCTCACTTCCGTTAGCTTCCACAGGGGACAAAAAAAAGGCTATGCAGCACTTCACTCCTCTGTCTACATTACTCTTGTTTATACCTCAGAAATCAAGTTTCAAAACATGTGACCATCCAAACATTTGTAACTTAAGAGGAAATGGAAGAGCTAAATATTTATGTGCTTTAGAAACATAAGCACCTCCTCTTCAAATCTATTTATAGCAGAACTCTTGTTACTCTGCTGGACTCTTGCAAAACATAGCCAGAAGGAAGAAAAAAGCTCTTGTATGCTTTACACTGAATTCTTGGTCTTAAAAGTCTTTAAGGGAAAGTGTGAAAGTCCTGCTAAGGAACAGGATGTTAATGTGAAAGGGGAGTGTGTGTATGCTAATTGGAAAACAATAATTAAAACATTACAAATACAAGGTTACACTGCAGCTCACATTTTCTCAACATTAGAATAGTAATGTTTCAAATCTCTACTACAACTATATGAGACACATGCCTGAGAAAAAGTATTATGTGAGGTTACTGTGTTTTTTTTCCCTAGCACTTATTTCTACAGAAACATCCAAACATTAGGGAAAAAAAAGTATCAAAAAACTTTTTCCAAACAAGGAGGTCTGAGCACTGTAATTAAATCTTGAAGTAGATTCCAGAAAAAAATAATAATATATGTAAATATGCTGTATGAGAATGATGAATTTATTGACTTTGCTAGCTGCTCAGAGCTTTACAGATTAACTTCTAGGTAGCAGAAATTTTGTAATAGCAGGCTAAAGAAGCTACCACTTTATTCTAACACTGAAGATTTACCTGTTTAGATGAATGAAGATGCTAGAGATTGATAAATACTTAATTACTGTAGACATTCAGATAAATTAAGAGATCATGAAGTATTACTTCGCTTTGTGAGACACTGTGATGCGAGTATGCACACCTGTTAATAAGTAACTCTCCAAGAGGTAGAGGTAAGGCTGGTATTACTTACGAGCCAGGTTCCTTCAATACTGAGTGCAAGAAAACATTCCAGTGACTTCAGCTTGACCCTTCTTAGCCTATCTGCTTTAAATTGCTGAATTTTAACTCAAAAAAAAAAAAAATTAACTGTGGACTCATGTTTTAGAACTATTGACTTACGTTCTTCTTGGCCTCAGTCTCTGATCACTGTATGGAATTAGTGCTACCAGCTGATTTTCCTGTCCTGGAAACAAAAACACCCTTTCAGAATTCAACCAAACAAACAGTAAGGATTGTTGCAGTTACTTCAAAAAAAGAGAGCCTATTATAACTTAATGGCACCAAAGAATAAACACTAAAGGTAAGTAAAGATTTAAATTCCAGATAATGGCCTAAGTAGAATACTTCCGTAGCTTATGTCACTTTCTGAAATAGAGCATGGCTTACACAACATGGAGAGGAAAAAACACCAAGCCCACAAAGACCAAAGCTAGCAACAAATTCTGCCTCTGGCACCACTGCCTGAAGAGAGAGTTACAGAGCAGCTACCGGCTCCCTGTGCCAGACCATATGAAGTCACAGGATAAAACATTCAGAAGCCTGGACAGTAAGAGCTGATCCAGAAGGCATTCTACATGTGCATGAAAAGCAGTATCAACTTGGGTGGCTTTGGCAACAAGTTAAACATAGATTGTGTTCTGGCAATCGCTGCTATGTACAACCATTTGTCATGGGACTGAGCAGCAGCACCCTGTCAGGCAAAAAACTATCTACTGGAATTACTCCAAGCCACAAGTTACTTCACCACATAGCATTTTTAAGAGGGACATAACAGGAGAGATAAAGTTTAACACAATTACAGATGAGCTGCTGAAAATATATGTACTACAACTGCCTTTAAAGCTTTTGTATTTGGGGTACAAGAAAATGGAATCAAGACTCATCCAAAAATCCTCCAAAGAAATGGGCTTTTGAACATAGGAATCCCACCATTGCTGCACTTAAGATAATGTTTTCACAAGTAAAACTTGTTTCTGATACTATCTAACATTTCAAGTTACCAAGCAAACAAAACCCACCCCTTCCTTCTCTGTAGTCTTCTGGTTAAGACAGGTTAGCTGCAAAGCTTATCCATAGTCAAAGTTGCTCAATTTATGAGATAATCCAAGAACAGATCTTAGCATAATGTTTAACAGCTAACACAAATAAATCTCTTATATTTGCAACTATTTGGATATCCAAATGATGAGGCTTCTCTTACTTATTCCCAGGTGAGGCAGAAGTATCCGTGAACCATCCCAGAACCTAATCTGACTGAAGCACAGGGACAGTGTGACAGAGACATCAGACAGTTTTCACAGGCTGCTGGTCACAGTAAGTTCTGAGAACCTGGTTAAGGAGGAGTTCTGGCAAAACCAAAGCAGTTCCAAACATGAAACTTTGTTATCAGCTCCTCTCCACCCCGCCAAAGGGAAGAGCTTACAGCTTGGGCAGAAGGCTGTGCCTTGGTGTACCACACTTGCCACTTTCTCATTGCCCAGTTTCACATACCCTGCATTATTTCAAAGGTTTGTTTCTAGAAGGCTATTCAGGCAACTTATCATATAGCAACATAATGCAGCAGGATGCTGTCTTAAGAGAAAAGGAAAAAGCAAAGGATGAGGGCAGCCAGCAAACAGAACATTTGGGCACACAGATTAAGTGTTGAGCAGTCTACTCCTTCCTGGGATAGCCAGATCACAGAAGAAACTTTGCTAAGCACGGTCAGCTAAAAGGTGCTGTAGCACAAGTCAAGTGTTCAACTCCTCACAAGTACACAACAACCAATTTTGAAATTTTACTCTTTTAAGACACCCAGTACCTTGCTATGAATGCTCTACAGACAGATCTTCCACACAATATGACTTATAGTAAGCTATAGCTCTGGATGATATCCTGTATGTACAGGGTTTAAGTACTAACAGTGTTGACAACCTCACATTTTTACTTTAACAGAAAAAAATCTGTATTGAATGCATTCTTTTCCAGCATATACATCCCAGATATACTGCCAAGGTGCAAAATAGTCTTGGGTTTTAGAAATTTATTTTTCAAACAAATGTTTCTGGGATTTGTTATTCAGCTTTAAATGGCTTTAAATAAACAGAGGTCCTCCTCCAGCTGTGAACAATATCCCAAACATTATGTAACATGAACTGAGTATCGTGGCAGCTATTAACCCCCTCATGCCTCTTTGCAGAGTGGTAACTTGTTAAAAACATCATGAATTCTAAAGCTTTCACTTCCATTAGGCTGGCTCCATAATGCAAATATATTCAGCAAGTTTAGGGTAGGAAAGGTGAAGTGGAGGACATTGATCTTCTCAAGTTTTGGTATAAGCAACCTTATTTTTAGTCAATCCAACATTTAAATATTAGATTGACTAATTCATATAGACAGACCTACCCTCTTTCTCCCCATACCAATGACAGGTTTAACACTCTCTGTATTTGCAGCTATTTTTGCAAAGTTTAAAATAGGTAGTTAAAAAAAAAAAAAAAAGGCAATAAAAATGTGGAAAAAAAGAAAGGTTGGAAAATTCAGCTTGCAATAACTAGGGATAGGTGTGCATGGGAGAAGACCCAAGAGGTAGCAGGCAAAGCGGAGTCAATTTCTGTTTCATTTATGCAGCCAGATTACTAAGTGCTTAGTGCTAAAATGTCAAGATGAGGAAAAAAATCAGCTTATGTTATTTTTATATATACATACATTAGTATAGTTACAACTGCACGTGGTTAGGAGGTAAATTTAGAGGTTAAAATAAAGTAAACTTACCTCGTGGAATTCTTCCTGTTCCCTGGCAAGTCGGGCAGGTAACGCTGTCCCTTCCTGTAAATTCCACATACGGAAATTGCGACACATCTCCACATCTGCTGTCCTCGTTGTGGGATTCTGAGTGAACTAACCCATTCCTCATGTTATCAGAGACTGTGCTTCCATCATAGCCATCCTCCTTGCATGTGTGCAAAGGCAGGTGAGAAAGAGATTTTCCCATGTCTACAATAAAGGTCAGAAGAAAGCTTTCAGAGAAAACATTCAAGTGTGGCTTGGAGTCCTGAGGTCCTCTGTTCAGATCACTTAGGACCTGCAAAGCCAATGCCCTGCCAAGCTGGAGTCAATCCCAAGCTGTAAGAACCTGAACTAACTGGGAGTTTTGTTCATATCCTCCAATATACCCAGGTTGAAAAGGGATCGACAAGACTTCCAAGTTAAAACAGCTGGCAAAGGGTTGTAACAGTGTAGTAGCATTGTTACTGTAAAGATTTTCACACATCACATTAATCTTTGTATAAAACCTCCACAAGTTCAAGTACTGGGCTCTAGAAAACAGGTTTGCAATTTTCAAGGCATTTTACATGCAGACTCAATTCTGATATGCTTTTTTAGGTTAGATTTTTTTTTTTAAGAACACAGGTACTAATTTCCAAGCCAGAAACACAGATCTCCAGCTGTTTCAACTCTCCTTAACCCAAAGAAGGACTGATTCACCAGAAAGTCAAAGAATGAGAGTTACTTTAACACAGCTGCTGGCAATATGTAGCATTCAGAAAGACTTGTAAATGTGTTAATTACAAAAACAATTTTGCTACCTATGCAAATTTCTGCATTTGCTCATTGCTGTAGCTTTACAGCTATGACACAGAAACTACCTTGAAACACAGAACACTTGAAACTGAAGGTTGTAATGAAGTGATACAAGTAGAAACTTCTTTCATTTGCAGCAAGTGGAAAATGAATTTAGGAGTTAAAAAACCAAATCTGTGCAGCAGTGGCAATCAGTTGTCTAGCTTATCCCTATAACCTGTTTTAGTTGCCTAACAGAGACAGTAACCACTCAATTCACTAGTCTTGAGAACAGGAGGTTTTAAGTAGTATACAAAACCTCAGTTTTCCCATTGTTTTTAAGGTGACTGCAAGTGACTACTATGCTGGTTTATGCACAAAGGAAGCCTTAAGAACTGAGAGCTAAACAAGCTGGAGTATTTTGAACCAACCACTCAAGACAGAACAGAAAGATCTCAAACATAATGATAACAGAAGCACATTAATTTGTTACATTGCCAAGTCTGGGTGCACATAGGAGGGAAAAATAATTCAACAAATGCCAACAAGCCCCAGTTAATGTTAAAAATACTTGGCATTGTTTTATTCATTTATGTCACCCTTACAAAAAGGAAAAATCAGGATGCTACAGGACTTTAAAAACATTCCAAGTTTGAAAGACATTCAATAAAGGAAGTTGTTCAACCGAAAATTAAAACCATTTAGCTGTTGACATTTTTCTCTTAAAAGGCTGCTGACAACGTTGATGAATATTGTGTGTGTGGTTTCTGCTTACTGTTGTTCTTGTAGCTGACCTATAGCCTTCAAGCTATGAAACCTGAGTCCTGCAGCTTAGGCAAGAGCTGTCAGTAATAGATCTGAAAGCTTAGGGATCAATCCCTTGTGCTGCTGTGCTACACCTGTATTCAATTTACTCTACTGAGAGTAGGCTCAGGCTATGTCAACATTAACAACTAAGTAGCAAAGAAGTAGCAAATGTGTGCGAAAAAGATTTATAGAAGATTCAACATCCAGTATGTTTTTGTGTTTATTTCATATCAGTTGTCTAGACTCACACCACCAACTCCCACCTGAAATACATGTTCTAGTTTTAGCTTCTTGCAAAAGACAGTTCATGCACTCCTGGATCACACTGGGATGTGAACCAAACTGCGGCAAGCAAGAACGACTTGAAACTTATTTCAAGAGCACACCTTTTATTAGAATTAAAATACTAATGGAGATGTATCCTCCAATGCCAACTGCACCTGAGCTTCAGTAATTAGAATTTAATAGCACTGTCCTGCTACCAGAGACTTAAGAGACATCTCAGTTCACAAACAAGAAAACAGACACCAACCTTCACGTGAAATGTTGTTCTTCCAATGTGCTTTCCCCCCAGCCACTGAATCTTTTTTCAGCTGACCAAAACTCACTAACCTTGATCTTTTATCCAGCAGTTACACACTGAACACTAGTTCTGGGAATATGTCATCTCTCTCTGTGCCTCTATGTCACCGACATCACAAAACCTACTTCCTTAAGTGCTGTGCTTGGATTCAGTACCTGCCTTGTAACCGATGTAGACAATTCAGCTTCCTTGGACTTGCCTGCAGTTTTCTTGAATTCGGACTGTTAGAAAAGGTTTAGTAAATTAAAAATGATTGTGGTGAGCAGCTTTTGTTTAAGACTGCACCCTTCAGCTTGCCATGGCACTGCAGCAGGATAGGACACAGATAAAACCCATGCAATGTCCTAAGCATACAAAACTACCACATCCTGAATTATAAGCAAGGCTGGGGGAAAAACCTTTTAGTTTGTAAACTCTGTGAAACTGGATAAACTAGATTGATGTACTTCTTCAAAGAACTTTGATGGCATTCTTATCTCCTATATGCAAAGACGTAAAACTGAGGTTACAAATCAACATTGTTTTTCAAAACAGCAGAATATTTTAAAGCACAACCACGCTCCGCAATATCAGCTGTGGCTTCAACACGACCGCTGCAAGCTCCTCCAAAACAGACGAAGCGGCAAGATAAAGTGATGACTCGGCAGTCACGAACTGGCCCGACACCAGCAAGCATCTCCAGGTCGGCTTTTACGACCCCTTTAGAGCGACAACTCTCCGACACAGCCCATTCAGAAAGGCTGGAGCTGCCAGACACACGGGAGAAGATCTACGGATCTTCTCGCCCGCCAAGCCAGAGCAGCAGCTGCTCTCACAAACATGGCGAAGTTTGCAGCCGGTGGGAGCGGACCGATGCTCGGCAAGCTTGGCCGCTGCCGGGCTGCCCCGAGAAGGGAGACTCTCGGCGCGGAGGGCCGCGGGCAGCCGCCCTTAGAAGTAAGCGAGCCCTCACCACGGGTCTGCTTGGGCTTTACCGAAGCCCACCAATCACCGTCACTACCCCCCCAACGCCTGGCGCCCAGCTCCGCCAGGGCCTCGCTGCGGTAGGCCGCACTCGGCCTGGCTCCCGCACAGGCCCTCCGCCGCCGCCCCCCAGCTCCCCTCCGCCGCTGGAGCGGCCCTCCCCACCTGCGGCGCGGGCTCCGCGGGCCAGGCCGAGCCGAGCCGGGGGAGGGCAGGCAGCGCCGGGCACAGGGGCAGCAGAAGCGAGAGCTCCAGGTGCAGCACAGCCACCTCTGCGGTAAACTCCGATCCGCGGCTGCGCGGGGTGGCGAGGGTGGAGCCGCGTCGGTCCTGTGCTGTTCTGCTGCTGGCGGCCGCGGGGGGAGCCGGTGTGTGAGGCCTTCTCGGCCCTCCTCTTGTGGGCAACCGGTCGCGGCTCTCCTTTTGGTTCACGAAGGCTCGAGAATAACACAGAAACCACCATCCTAAGCGTCAGGCGGTGACCGGGAAGAGTTGAGGAGTGCTCCTGGGCCCTAGAGGTAGAGGAAAGGGAGAAACTCCGTGGCTAAGGAACCTCCCCAAGTTTCTTATCTTCCTGGTGAGCAGGTCTTAGGAGGAGTGCCTGAGGGAACTGGCGTTGTTCAGTCTGGAGAAAAGGGGAAACTTCGCTCTATACAACTCCCTGAAAGGAGGTTTTAGTGAGGTGGATGCTGGTTTCTTCTTCCAAGTGACAAGCGATAGGATGAAAGGAAATGGCTTCAAGTGGCACCAGGAGAGGTTTAGATTGGAAATTAGAAAAAAAATACTTAGAGAAAGAGTGTTCAGGCATTGGAATGCGCTGCCCGGGGAGCTGGGGGAGTCGCCATCCCTGGCAGCCTTCAAAAAAAGCCTGGATGAGGCACTTAGTGCCGTGGTCTGGTTGATTGGACAGGGCTGGGTGCTAGGTTGGACTGCATGAGCTTGGAGGTCTCTTCCAGCCTGGTTGGTTCTATGACTCTGTGACTGTGTTATATGTTCCTTTGTCAGCAGCTATTTGCTGCTCTTCCTGCAGCTGCATGCTCCCTGTCCACATAAGCTCCACGTTGTGTTGCTCCCAGGGAGAAAGTGGGGAATTCGCTTTCTGTGGCTTTGTGGTACCTTCACACCGTAATTGTTTGTTTCTGTTACTGGCTTGATAGCTCTGGTCAAAGTAACTCACCCGGCTGTGGTTGGGAGGAAACAAGATGCTTGAGCAAGAAAAGCTGTGTCAGATCACCAAAAAGAGCATGGGAAATGAGACTTACTGCTGCAGTTCAGCTTCATAATTCGTGGCATATTATACAAGGTTGCTTGTGCACTGAATGTTTATTTAGGGCGTGGGCAGTGAGTGATTAAAGTGAAGTGCATTGGACTTGAACAACTTGTGATTTTTTTGTGCTTCATGTGGTTGCCTCTGGTTCATGGTTCTGTGTCTGCATCAACTGAGGACACCAGTCCTCTATGGGGTTGTGGAGCTACCAAACGAACATGAGCTGCACAGAGGTGACACAGCTTGGGCTGAAGGAAGTTGAGGGACAAGATTTTCCCAGTTTGGGAGCCTCATACCAGCTGCAGGAATGAATCAGGCTGGGAGAAGCCTTGTGATTCAGACCATATAATCAAAGGGCAAGGGACAGGGCTCAAGGCAGAGGACAAGGAAGTAAAGGTCTTACTACAGCTTGGGGTGGTCAGGAGGCTGGGGCAGGGTGCCAGGTTACTCCAGGGGCTGAGAGGAGACAGAATGCCTCCAGCAGCCACCCAGAGCTGGTGCAGGTGCAAGGCCACTTGCAGTACAGCCCTTCCAGCAGCATGCCCAGCACCTGGCTGCAGGTCCAGGCAATGACCAGCACAGAAAATAACCTTCTACCACTCGAATGGCTCTGCTTCTCTAGCCAGGCAAGGTCAAGCTCCTGACAGTACTTGGCAAAAGCAGGGATGACTCCTGTCCCTGTGGTGAAGCTTCACTTAAGTCTGTGGCCCATCACTGTTCAAGGTTCCTGAGGTGCCTGTGCAACAGGATTGGCCATGGTACTTTATGGGTTCCTAGCCATAAAATAGTGTGTGAGAGATACCCTAAGCAGATCCCTGACATGCTCAGGACATGTATGGAATTTATATGTTGCTTTAGAGCACTAACTAATGTTGAATGATCAGAATTTGGTAGACTCGGGTCTGGCTATTGGTTTCATTGGCTTTTGGCTCTGACTCAAGTTTATATTGATCTGGGGAGCACAAAGCACGGTGTAAGGATTAGTGATACCTTTAAGCTGTCCAAACAGAAAGTGAGACCATGAAGTATTTGCCTTTTATGTTGCTTTAAATAATAGTGGCAGTCAGGCACATTGACCTGAATCATCACACAGCAGGGGACATGCCAGAAGAAGGAGTCCTGGAAGTGAAAGTGTTCTTAAGCTCATTTATAACTCTTCATAATTTATTTGCTATATGCTAAAGCAATGCAATGAAGCCTGAGAGTATACAGTAAAGTGTCACACTCACTGCTCAGACTTTAAAAACATGATGAATGCATGATCATAAAATGTCAGGGGCTGGAAGGGACTTTGAAAGATCATCTGGTCCAGGCCTCCTGCCAGAGCAGGATCACCTGGAGCAGATCACACTGGAGCACATCCGGATGGTTCTTGAGCATCTCCACAGAGGAGGACACCACAACCTCCCTGAGCAGCCTGTCCAGTGCTCTGTCACCCTCACAGGGAAAAAGAAAATCTTCTTCAGGTTCACATGGAACCTCCTATGTCTCAACTTCCACCTGTTGCCCCTTGTCCTGTCACTGGACATCATGCAGAAGAGGCTGGCTTCATCCTCTTGGCACTCTCCTTTTACATATTTATAAACATGAATGAGGTCACCCCTTAGTCTCCTCCTCTCCAAGCTAAAAAGCCCCATCTCTTTCAGGCTTTCTCCATAGGGAAGATGTTCAACTTCCTTAATCATCTCTGTGGCTCTGTGCTGGGCTCTCTCAAGCAGCTCCCTGTCCTTGAACCCAGAACTGGACACAGTACTCCAGATGAGGCCTCATCGGGGCAAGAGAACCTCCCTCAAGCTACTAACCACAGCCCTTAAAATAAACCTCAGAATGGGGTACTTGAATACTAAGTACTTAAATATGCAATGAGGTACTTAAAAGTGTTACTGAAATGGGCTGCTGAGCTTGGGCTAATCAAGGCAAGGGTTCATGTGATTATAGCAAGGGTATTTTGCAGTAAGGAGGTACAGGCTGCACAGCCTCCAATAGTGCTAGATAGTAAACTGAGCAGGGTATGTCTAGATAAGGAATGCATGCTTAAACACAGACAGAAATTGGTCATTTCAGAAGTGCAAGGTAAATAGTAGTGCTATTAGGAGGGATATGAAATGGAAACACCCAGATGGCATAAAGAGATAAGCTGAGATCGTCACTGTTGGACTGAATTATGGGACAGCTGCAAGTCATATGAGCTCTTAGTTCTCACAGATCACTAAGCAGGTACAGTTTATGCTTCTGATAGTATATCAATACAGAAATCCAAGTGGTAAGTGTGGTTTCAAGTGAGGTTGTGTGGCTGGGATATGTGAGCCAGGCTCTGGAAGGGGTTGAAATTAGCAACCCCTATAGCAGCTGTTTTTGCCAGTGTGCAGCCTCCCAGGTCTTGTGAGCACCTGCAAGAGACATAGATCTTAGAAGTACCAGCAAAGAATTATTTTTGCTTCTCATTTGTTCCCCATGATGAATAACAATCCACTAGCATTTCTTGTCTGAGGAAACTTCAGGCTGTCCACGCTTCTTTCATCCGTCAGAAAAGCAAGCTGTGGGTTCTGTGAGCAGTGAAAGTGATGAAGCCTGGTTTCTTATAGATTTGCCTCTTGGTTGAATTATAGTAACATTTTCTGTCACCACTGTATGTATCTTGCACCTCCTGTGGAGCATTTTGTTAGCAACCTGCAGGCTGCCATGTTCAGAAGTGGAAATTTGTAGCAATTTGCTGACTAGATAGAAAGTTACTCAGTGTTAACTCTCAAATGTTCAATTCCTGGTGTGTCTCAAGTCACCCTAGCCCAAGGATGTGCTACACATTGCAGTGGTTGCAATGGTGGCTTGTCCCAGGTCTCTCCATTGAACAGTAGCTAAAGTCATACTCAGGCCAAAAAAGCCCTGAAACCAAACCAACAAACCCTGAAATACAGAAAAATAGGGAATTCTGTAGTGCATTTCCAATGTATGTGTAGGTCATCTGAGCCATAGGACAGTGAGCCCCAGCCTATTATGTGACCAAAACCATACTAGTCACTTGTGATCATAGAATGCTTTGAGTTGGAAGGGGCTTTTAAAAGTCTTCTAGTCCAAGTCCCTTCCACTGAGCAGGGACATCTTTAACTAGATCAAGTTGCTCAGAGTCCCCAGCCAACCTGATCTTGAATGTTTCCCAGGCTGGGGCTTGTACCACCATGTTTTATCCTGTGTCCTAGTGCTGCTTTGAGGAGAACCCACTAAATACAATGAATTCAAAATGTTTATTAAAAATTGCACTGTATTCATTTGATCTGTTTGGGATTTTTAGAACCTGCAGTTTGGAAACAACCTTTTCCCCCACCCTGTATTTCAGAGTTGGTATTCTATGGTCAATATTTTTAGACACAATCTAATACCTGAATATAATTTATCACAGATATTTTCTTAGCTATGTATTTTCTGATGGTAGGGTCTGTGCATTGAGTTATTTTACATGAATAAAACATAAACACTCTTTTATAACTGATGTGTTTTCTGATGTATTGCACAGCTTCTGATAACAGTCGTTCTTGCAACACTTCATGGTCTTCTGCAGTATATAGTTTCTCTTTGCTCATTACTTGTGCACAAACCTTACATTCTGCATTAGCTGGCAAATGAATGAGATGATTGTATTTTGTAAGAACACAATTTTTGTCCATCCCTTCATGATTTTATTGCTGTATAAGAACTGTGC
Organism: Tricholaema leucomelas; assembly: GCA_013400475.1. Classification (NCBI taxonomy): domain Eukaryota; kingdom Metazoa; phylum Chordata; class Aves; order Piciformes; family Lybiidae; genus Tricholaema lacrymosa; species Tricholaema leucomelas. Next base: position 492,390 of record WAAF01008559.1, read on the forward strand.
TCGCTAGCTGCACTACATACTTCCACTGCTTTGGGGAAAATAGTCTCTCTTTCTCCTGTTTACATATTCTCAGCTTTCTCTAGAAAAACAAACCCAAAAAAAAACCAACTCCCCCCCCAAAAAAAAAAAAAAAAACAACAAACCCATAAAACCAAAACACCAAAAATACCTAACCAACAAAAGATATATATATACCTGAATATTGATGGGGAACCCCCCCAAATGGACAACAATGCACAGGTATCACCAAAGAATAACAAGTATCCTGAATGACCTCATGCTACACTTTGATGCTTTTGAATAGCTTACTTCAGAACAAGGATTTTACAAATCACATGCAGAACCATTTGTCTTTACCTTAGAGGAGCAGCTGTGGCTGCCTTCAGCTATGCATGTGGACATAGAATAATATTTACTCAGCAGCCCCATTGATCTTGGACTAAATACAAGCAAGGAGATACCATCTTTATTCTTTGCTTTGGGGGTGGCAGAGCACCGGAACCGGCTGCCTGGAAAGGTTATGGAGCCTCTGTCTCTGGAGGCATTCAAAATCTACCTGGATGTGTTCCTATGTGATTTGCTTTGGGTGATCCTGCTTAAGCAGTGGGTTGGACTAGATGATCTTTGAGGCTCTGGCCAGCCTGATCTAGGGTAGGGTGTCCCTGCCCATGGCAGGGGGGTTGGAATTAGATGATCCTTGTGGTCCCTTCCAACTCTGACTGATTCTATGATCTTCAGAGCTCACACTCAACCCCCACCATTCTGTGATTCTGTGATGTTTTCTACTGCATGTCTTGATTAGCTTTAATCAAACAGGCTGTATGCAAAGTTAAACTTATTATTGAGAGGCTCTTTAACTGGTATAGCATCCCAGGGGCAGACTTGAGCAACTAATGGAACCTTTGGCCTTCCAGCACTCAAGTTTATTTAACTTTTAAAAAGAATACATTTAAACATCTGTTTGGGAAAAGGAATGCCATGTATGTAAGCTACGGAAACCTCTGAGAAGATCTGGTTTCCTGCATGTGGAAGGCTGTGCAAGTGATGATGACTCAGTCTCTCACAGGCTTTGCTAACACAAGAGAATTAGTATGCCACAATACAAGAAATAGATGGTCCCTGCTATTGTTTAATTTTTCTGTAGCTTGGTCAGCACTAAGAAAATCCTCTTGTGCCTTAAAAAGCTTCCATGTTGCTTTTCTAGAGCATCTTGGGAAAAATCTGATACTAAGACCTCTATCTTTCCTTTATGACTCTCCCACCTGGTTTAAGGCTCAGGATTCAGTCCAGGCAACCTTTTGAACAACTTATTCCATCATTTATGTAGAGAAGTTGATTTATGGCATCAATCTAACAGATGCATGAAGCACTTCTTTGAGCCACTACTAAACTATGAGAAATGGTACCCAAAGCAGATAAGTAGAAGACACAACATCAGGAGCAGGAGTGTGAACAGATAACACTGAAGAAATTATTTCACATACAGCCTAAAGCTAGCTTGTTCCTGGCTTCTTAGCTTAAATGTTTTGGCATTTTTATTTTATATATTGCAACAGTAAATACCATATTAATCAGCATCTTCTGTCAAGACACCTTTGATAACTTACCTACTGTAGCAAAATGATGGATGCTTTGGCCAACGTTTAAAATTTGGTGCTTTGGCCTGCATCAGGAATGGTGTGGCCAGCAGGAACAGGGAGGTCATTCTGCCCCTGTACTCTGCACTGGTTAGACCACACCTTGAGTACTGTGTCCAGTTCTGGGCCCCCCAGTTTAAGAGGGACATTGAGATGCTTGAACGTGTCCAGAGAAGGGCGACGAGGCTGGTGAGAGGCCTCGAGCACAGCCTTACAAGGAGAGGCTGAGGGAGCTGGGATTGTTTAGCCTGGAGAAGAGGAGGCTCAGGGCAGACCTTATTGCTGTCTACAACTACCTGAGGGGTGGTTGTAGCCAGGAGGAGGTTGCTCTCTTCTCTCAGGCAGCCAGCACCAGAACGAGAGGACACAGCCTCAGGCTGTGCCAGGGGAAATTTAGGCTTGAGGTGAGGAGAAAGTTCTTCACTGAGAGAGTCATTGGCTACTGGAATGGGCTGCCCAGGGAGGTGGTGGAGTCACCGTCCCTGGAGCTGTTCAAGGCAGGATTGGACGTGGCACTTGGTGCCATGGTCTAGCCTTGAGCTCTGTGGTAACAGGTTGGACTTGATGATCTATGAGGTCTCTTCCAACCTTGGTAATACTGTGAGACTGTGATACTGTGAAAATAAGTTTGTCTTAGCCTGCCAGATAACCTACTTGCAAATATTTTGGGGAGTAATAGTCAATATATTAACAGTGATGATGTTATCTATCTAAATCTAGTTGCACTCAGTCTCTTCTGAAAATTTGCACTCTGAAGATGGCAGAAGGTGTGATTTTGTTCGGGTTTTTTGTTTGTTTCTTGGAAAATCATAGAATCATAGAATCAGTCAGGGTTGGAAGGGACCACAAGGATCATCTAGTTCCAACCCCTCTGCCATGGGCAGGGACACCTTACCCTAAATCAGGCTGCCCACAGCCTCATCCACCCTGGCCTTAAACATCTCCAGGGATGGGGCCTCAACGACCCTCCCGGGCAACCCATTCCAGGCTCTCACCACCCTCATTCTGAACAACTTCCTCCTCACTTCCAGTCTGAACTTACCCACTTCCAGCTTTGCTCCATAATGGGTAGATGTAACCAGTTTAGAGAAGTTAGATGTTTCACAAGGTTTAGCTTTCAAATTATTACAATTTTTACTTATTACTGAGTAGACCAGAGTCAGAAGCTTTGAAAGGGACCTAAACATTGGTAAGAGTCCTAGAAATGGAACACCTTGAATTCCCTCACCTTTCAGTAGGGTCTCCCATGCAATGGCTGTGGTTATTTTTCATTCATAGCTGCTCAAGCTGATTCTTTAGCTGTAATAGTTTATTCAAGAAGCAAAATCTCTCTCCCCCTTCTTTCTCCCCCTTCCCTTTTTTTCTCTGTCCAGCTCATAGTTGTTTTTTTTTATTGAAAAACTGTGTTATAAGAACCCAGCATCAAAGTTCATGAAGACAAATGAATATAAATAAATCTGTTTCAAGTGTCTATTCAAAGGTTATACTTGCAAGTGCATTTTTTTTCCTTCAGAAAAAAAAGAATAGGGATTTTTGCTGTGCTTTGAAAGATAATGTTCATGTTTCTGTTGTCTAAGTTCTACAGAATTCTAATGGAGACATATAGAAGAGATGAAATTAGAAATTAGTATTTTAAATCATCAGAAAAATAATTTGTCATGGAAAAGATTATCATATAATTGCATTGTGATTATCTGAATGAGTATAATCTGTTATGTCTGATTTTTTTGTCCACTTTTGCACTTCTTCGAATTAGGATCTCATTAAAATGTTTTTCATCACTGTCAGGACAACTGTGTCAAAATATTTTATTGCAAATTGAATCAACTCATTACTGTCTAGTCTCTGACTGCAAAAGTAGTGTGGTCTAAGGGGACTTTTTACAAAGAGTGTGTTTCTAGTAGTCAGTACTCAATGATAATGTGTTAATTCATGTAGTACACAACATATTTTTTGTTATTTTTAAAGCAGAGAATTCCATTACAACAAAGAGCAATGCCACAGTAAAAAAGAGTAATACCATATGAAATTATCCTTCTTTGTTCTATAATACAGAAGAGAACTTCTGTTGCTGGATGGCACTGTAGAGATTTGAAGAATATAGGCTTAGTTGCTTGATGATGAGACTAACTTCCCTTCTTTTTTTTTTTTCTTTCTTTCTTTTTTTTCCTCCCAATGAACTATGCTTATTTCAAAAGCTCTGTAGTGTTCACAGATCTTTGATTCTTGGGAGAGGCTGTTACCATTTATAATAGATTGTTGCTCTGCTGCTCTAGCTTTAGATTTCAGAATTAATCTCTAGATTTTCCTTCCCTTTTCTGAGAAGTGGGTACCAGAAATAATATGCATTTATTGCTAAATAGATTACAGAATTCCTCTTTTATCTCTCATCTGCAGATGTTAGCCTCACAGAGCTTTGGTTGACCATACCTGTTGCCCCAGTAAAGAATCCTGAAACAGGATTATATATCTGCAGTTTAAGGATAATGAAATGGTCATTATGACTAAAGAAATTGGTGCATTTCCCTTTCTAGCTGTGTAGGGTGTTAGATACATTCCTATAATCTCGTCACACTCAGTTTCCCATCTCTATGCATATCCCAAATAGTGCCACTGAAACTGAGAAACAGTCTAAAATAAGCAGAAATAATTTGAAGCCAGCTGTGAATGGAAAAAAAACATCCATAGAACATTTGTATAATCTCAAAGGAAGTGTTTAGGAGTGGTAAAAATGCCCCTTTGGTGAATTACAAATAATTCAACTGATGGCTGACTTGTTTGAAATTCAAAGCAGAGCTGTGGTACAGGTAGCCTGAAATGCAATAAATGCATATTATTTCTGGTACAGGTAGCCTGAAATTCAAAGGAAAATGTGCAATCACATTTATGCTCTTGCATAAAGCAAACAGTGTGGTGGATAAACATCATCATCAATTGCCCAAAGTTAGACCTTGAGAAAAATAAAACTAGCTATGAGTGTATTTGAAAACCCTATAAAATTACTGCTTATGTTTCCTGATTAATGGTAAAGGAGAAATGCTCTTTGTAAGACAGCTTTTTGTAATTGAGGAGTTCACAGCTTGTTTTGAAAGCGTGAACATTTCACTGCCGAAACACAGGCACTGAAATCTGTGTTTCTGAGAGTGTTTATCTGCCAAGCAGAGTGTTTGGACATCTCTGTGAGCGGGTGTGAAGAGCAAGAATGTTTTACTGGAATTGAACATATGGAAAAGACCCGAATTATGTTTTCCCAGGCTGCCACTTTGATTTCATTTCATTTCATTTAATGTTCCCTGAGAAGAATGTCGTTCTCCAGGGAGAGCGTTGCAAATGTGAGGGTGGGTGGAATGTAAAGATAGCTAGTTGATGAGGATACTTAGCCAACAGCTAAGCACCTTTACAGACAAGGACAAGAGGCAAGAGAAGTAGAAATTAAACACTGATAACTGCAAGCACAAAGGAACAGGAGGCAATGAGACAGTAACAAATACTGGGGCCTTCGGGATGCTGACTGGGCCACTGAAGGAACTTCTGAAGGATGGCCTTAAAGGGGTTCAAACTAGAATATCATCGCTGATAAGAAAGAGATAAGAATATCATAGAACTCATGGGGAAATGGAGAGGAGAAAAAAGAAGCCAGCTGTGTGTGAGATAAGCTTCTCTAGCTAAGCCTTGGGCTTGACTGGCTCAGTGTAGCCCATCTTGAAATCTTTCTATAGAATAACTGAAGCTAACGTGCAAGAATTCAGAATGCCTATGTGGAGTGTAGGTGTGTTTGCAGGAGCCCTATTCATATCTTGCTGCAGCACATTGATTTAATACCTTATTTGAAGTCCACATCTTGGTTCTCTGGGAATGACATAGCTTTTGCCATCAATATGATCAAGACGAGAAGTTGCTTTTCTATCTTCATTTTTATTCTCAAATGTGCACTTTTGACACTTGATTTGTGATAGCTGACACCTCAAAGCTGATATATGGCTCAAGAGTTAAGCAGCCCAGGGCCAGACAGAATGAGCTAGATATAATGTCTCAAACATACAATACTCTCTGACATCAAATGTGAAAATCATCAGCCTGTGTATAGTGTCATGCAGAAAAAAATACTAAAATGAAGTGGAAAATTACTTGAGTTTTGACTCAGATGAAGTTAAGCTTTTAAACTACCCGATATGTATTTTTCACCCCTTTTCCTTTTCTTTCCCAAGGATATAGAAACCAGAATTATATTCCTGTATTTCATATCCACTCTTGTGGCCCTATTATAAAAGAAAAGAAAGGAGAGGACTAAGCTACAAAAGAGGAAGTCTTTCTTTTCTATATTTGATTTCAAAATGGTAGTTGAAATGAAGGTAGAATTTACCACTACATTTTAGGGAAGAGGAGAAATGAAGATGCTGCACCTTGATTTGCCGAACATATGTCTGTTTCAAATCAATTTGCTGTACTTCAGTAGTTGTCATGATGACAAGAAACATGTTTGGTGTATGTTGAAAATATCCAAAAGATAACTTTGAAGGTTTATGGTCACTATTATTTGATGATGGTTTTAACTGCTCCAGTAGTGGTCAAACTGGAATTTGGATGAGAATGGGCTGCCTTCCTCCAATAAAACAAAAAAACAGATCAGAAGTTATAGGTAATGTACATAGAGCTAATGTATAATGGACACTAAAAATATGCAGAGTACAAGGCTTAGAAGAAAAGACAAACACATTATTTTAGGCTTTGCTATGTGATCTGCAAAATATGTTCTGAGAATAGCCACACTCAATCTGAAGAGTGACAGATCTGAGAGTATGGGAAAGGCTGTTTCAACCTCCTTGAATTAGGAAATTTGTAATAATGTGTGAAAATGATTCCCAGACAGCCAGAAGGTTAGAAGGCCTTTCAAAGTAGCCAAGTTTCATAGAATCAGAATAGTTTGAGATGGAAGGGACCTTTAAAGGACAATGCTCCTGCAGTGAGCAGGGTCATCTTTGACTAGATTAGGTTGAGAGCCTATGCCAACCTAACTGTGAATGTTTCCAGGGATGGGTGGTTTCTTCCTTATATCTAGTAAATGCCTAGCCAGTTTTAATTTTAAAGTGTTACCTCTTGTCCTAACACAATGTGTCCTGCTAAGAAGGTTGTTCCCATCTTTCTTATAGGTCCCCTTTAAGTATTGAAAGATCTCCTTTAAGTATTGAAAGGCTGCAATAAGGTATTTCTGCAGTTTGCTCTTCTCCAGGCTGATTGTAACCATGTACAGGACATTGCATTATCCTTTGTTGAACCTCACAGGCCCACTTTTTGAGCTTGTTCAAGCCACAGTGTCCCTCAGGTGTGTCAACAACACCACTCAGCTTGGTGTTACCTGCAAACTTGATCTCCTTGTGTTGGGGGTTCCAGAACGATCCCATTGGAATGGTACCATCTCACTGTAGCTTTATTACCTTGCAGTGGGAAGAATACAATCACAGTTTAAAGATAAAATAACTAGTAGAGTATCTTATGAAAGGTTCAGCTTTGCAGCTGAGCAGGCAGGTGAGCAGCAGGTGTCTGGTTTGTTTATTTTGTTACATTTCTAAGTTTCATTCAGGCTAATGAAGGAGGGCAGGTGCTGAGTTCCCAAAGAGCGTACCTTGAAATTAATGTAAAACAGTGTTGACTGGTATGTGGTGAGCACCAGGAATCCACCCTCAGAGCTGCAGCAGGTGCTGCTCAAGGGGTCTTCTGGGCGCTTGAAGTGCATTGCAAAATCCAAGGAGCCTTTTTGATCTGGCAGATTTTCTAGGCACTTTTTAAATTCAAAGTTGAGCTTTACTGTAAAGATCTGAAGCACACAGGGGGAGAGTCAGAACACAATCTGAAGTTAGTTTTCAAAACTTGGATATATTAAGCAGGATACAAAGCCAAGTCACCTTTTTGGCCTTTAAGGTTTGCATATGGATTTTTAATAATGAAAAGTCTATAGGCTTATATTTTCTGTAATAGTTTGGTCCTTCCTCTTTGCATTCACTAACTGCCACCTGCCCTATGTAAGTGCAGGCTAAGCAGTTAGCACAGTAGCTCTGCTGCCTGGGGTTAGAGCAACTTCAGCAGAGGGAGAATCCCCAGGTAGTGCTGTAGCTGAGTATCTTGTTGGTAGTGTCAGTCTGCACTTGTGAATCTTGTAGTTCAGTGTTTTGGTGACTTCTACTTACTAATACCTCAGACTGAACTTACATGCAGAATTTATCTTTTATTCTTTCTGCAAACTTTTAAGGCTTATATTCTTTAACTGTCTAGCCAAGAGCTGTTTAAACCTCATTATGTTTGCTTTTGGATAACAAAATGTAAAGTAAACTGTGTCAGGTGGGTAAAGATAACACTTCGTGTCATAGCCTGCTTATGGCTTTGGACAACATTTTAAAGGCTACTAGCAATTGTAAATCAATGTATGTCAATTAAATGTACATGTGGCTGCCAGTTCAAATTTGTTCTGTATTTATTTACTCAGGTTTGACTGCTACCACTTACTTCACCTTTTATCAACTACAAGCAGCATGAACCGAACAATGAAGAATGATGCAAATGTAATGATCCTATTGATTGAACTGGAGATTCATGCCTTGAGAGAGATTGAATGTGCCTACTGAAACAGAAGCTACAAAGGTAATGGGCTTAGATGTGTTAAACATCAGGTGAAACTCTCATGTAATAGTACTGGCTTCCCAAGAATGTCTAAATAATAGTTCTTGTTAAAAGTTGTACACTTGAGGGAACATCAAGTTGCATCATAACGGTCTCCACATCTCGGAACAGTTCAGAAATCCCCAAGGGTTTCCACTTAAAAAATACTGCAAATAGTTTGCAGTCCTCTTTTAACTCATCCTTATGGAAGATACAGCCCCTTCATTCTTAGCCCTCACCAGCTGAATAGCTAGGTTTCCTGTGGCTTGATTTCTGCCCTACCTGTGATCCTACACTGCAAGAGCATGGTGAATGTACAGAGCTGTCAAGACCAGCACTATTTCCCTGTAGGAGCAAATGGGGAATTGATGCTGCCTGAACTCATTGTCTGCTGGTTGCATCTGCATTACCTGTATAAATTGTTATTCTTAAAAAGTGGCTGAGCATAGAATCACAGAATTGTCAGGACTGGAAGAGACCTGAGGGATCATCTAGTTCCAACCCCTCTGCCATGGGCAGGGATGCCTCACACTAGATCAGGTTGCTTAGAGCCACATCCAGCCTGGCTGTAAAGACCTCCAGGGATGAGGCTTCCACCACCTCCCTGGGTGACCTGCTCCAGTGTCTCACCACCCTCATGGTGAAGAACTTCATAACATCCAATCTGAATCTCCTCATTTGTAGTTTTGCTCCATTCCCTCTAGTCCTATCACTAACTGACATCCTGAGAAGTCCCTCAGCTGCTTTCCTGTAGGCCGCCCTCAGATACTGGAAGGCCACAGTAAGGTCTCTTTGGAGCCTTCTCTAAACTAACAGCCCCAACTCCCTCAGTCTGTCTCCATAGGGGAGGTGCTACAGACCTCTGATCATCCTCACAGCCTTTCTCTGAACACGTTTCAGCATGTCTAGATCTTTCTTGTAATAGTGGCTCCAGAACTGGGCACAGTACTCCAGGTGAGGTCTCACCAGAGTGGAGCAGAGAGGAAGAATCACCTTCCTTGACCTGCTGGCCAGCATCCATTTATCTACGATAATGTGGCCATTTCAATATTTGTTTTTATTTCAAACAGTTCTCTAGACAACTGCATAGCTACAGTAAGTTGCCATCTGTGTGACACTATCATGGTTAAGTTAAAATGTGCGATGAGAAGTTTGGCTCATACATTTGAAATGCTCTTTCCACTTAATGCTTCTGAGATGTGTGAAGCACAGTTTCCTTGTTTATGCAATGGCCAGTACACATGAAATCTTCTCTTCCTGATGGAAAAAAAAGGTTGATTGAAACCTGATTCACTCAACCATATTCAGTGCTGTCTTTGAAAATGTATTTTTAGACTTGCAAGTCTTCCAAGCTTTGTAGGTGACTGCCAGTTCTGGTGCCCCAGGCTGATACCCAGCTCACAATGCTAAATCACTTTGAGTCCTCATCCTTCACCTGTCTCCATGCTAGGATGTCAGCTTTGACATCATTAAGAGGGTTGTCTTAATCTTTTAATATTCACCCTCCATTTCCCCCCAACTTTTTGTAAGCCCTAGTTCTGTCCATTTATTCAAATGAAGTAATTCCATCATGCTTACAAATAACAGTCCCTCCAGAGTGTAAAATAACTGAAGATAACAGGAGGTCTGGAGACAGTAACCAAGGCCAGTCACAGCCCCAGGATAGCTAGGCAGGGCTATGGGGATGCAGAAAGGCCAAGACTAGGCTAGTATGCCAGCTAGTGGGTCAGAGGCATTCCCACAGCCTGTCAGGAAGAGTTCCCTTTGTGGCACTAGCTGCATTGTCTCTCAGTTGGTCTGGGCCCACGGTAAGGGATGTGCTCAGAACCCTGCCACCTTGGGATGAGGGTTTTTAGAGAAGAATATAACAGTTCAGATTGTCTGTACCTGAGGATCTATATATAGAGGAAGAGGATTATTAGAGTGCATCAGTTCTGTCAGGGCATTATCAGAGAGTTCTGCAGTGCCCTTCCCAATGCATTTGATTTCAGTGGGTTTATTGGCTGGGTGCAAACTCAGGTCTTGTCTGCTTTGCAGTTCACCTCAGGTATTCTTTTAGAAAGTGGGCTCCCAAAGAGTCCCACTACACCTGTAAGCAGTCCTCTGTCACATAGCCAGGGTCATTGAGATTATCAATGGGATGGCTTTGCTCATGTCTTCAGACCAGTTAATTGCAGCCCAGCCATACTGCTGCAGAATTGAAGCTATTCTGTATTCCAGGTCAGGGTGCACAGCTGGGCACTCACTCACATTTACGCTGCATATTTCAAAGTTCCTCGTTTCCTGCCTGTATGTTTCTGACTCATACTAGGCCACACATGACTCATTGCTTTTTTTTTACTTCAGTGAAATAAAAGAGCAATAAAAGAGGTAGAGCTGCAGTCAATATTGAGTCTTTTAGGGGAGAGTCTCATTCCTGGTAAATATTTCTGCCTCCTCATTCTGCTTTCATGCCATACTGCCATTTCTTTGTCACTTGCTTATAATTTACAGCCCCCAAAGTTACTTAATCTGCATCAATTTATCTTCAAACTGAGATTATCAAAGCATCATGCATATAAATTAACTTTTACCTATGGCCATGCACCATGAGGACAGGAAGCATAAATCATGTTTTGATAATAAAGCCCTTGCTCAGCAATTTCTGAACAGTTCGCTAGATCAGATACAATAATAATAACTGTATCTTAACTCTTTAAAGTTTCACCTCTGTTTAATATTATTTGTAATTTCCCAGGGTATCCAGTTGCTTGGTTTCATTATTATTTGCAGTTCCTCCTAATGATCTCCCAAATTAACTCTTGGCATCAAATATTCATTTATACCATGACTGTGCTACTAGCTGGCAAGTCAGTCTTCTAGTGAAGAAAATAGTTCAGCAGATAAGAGATGGAGAGCAGAGAGATTAAATAAGCTCCACGAGGCAGTTGCCACCAGAGATCTTTTTAATTTTGGTTGACAGGGCATGAGACAACAAGATATCACACTGCCAAGCTTAATTACAACACTCAGTAAAGGTGTTGGGAAGATACGGTTCAAGTTTGCTGATATTAACTATGCAAATAATGAGAGGCTGCTCACATGAAAGAGCCCTCGTCAAAAAAAGGCATTTCAAAACATGTGTTTGCATCACTAAAGGGGTTCACAGATTCATAGGATGGTTTAGTGTTCTGAATAGTCTGAAGCCTGCCTTCCAGAAGTCCATGGTAGTGGTCTTACTGACCCTCCCTCCTTATACTTCACTGAGAAGTGAGAATTCTGTCATTTCATGATCACTAAGTTCAAGACAGCCTCCAACTACCACATTACCCACCAGTTCTTCTTTGATTGTAAACAGTAGGTCTCTTGAGGCATCTCTCTTGTGTCAGGAAGCTCTCTTCCACATGCTTCAGGATCCTCTTAGATTGTTTCGTCTCTGCTGCTACCAGATGTCTGGTAAATAGAAGTCCCCCATGAGAACAAGGGCTGTCAATCTGGAGACTTCTGCCAGTCCCTGGTAGAATCACAGAATGGTTTAGGTTGGAAGGGACCTCAAGGATCATCCAGCTCCAAGCCCCTGCCATAGGCAGGGACACCTCCCACTAGAGCAGGCTGCTCAAGGCCTCATCCAGCCTGGCTTTAAACACCTCCAGGGAGGAAGCATCCACAACCTCCCTGGGCAACCTGTGCCAGTGTCTTACCACCCTCACTGTAAAGAACTTCCTCCTAATATCCAGTCTAAATCTCCCCTCCTCCAGCTTAAACCCATTCCCCCTCGTCCTGACATTACCAGACCTTGTCAATAGTCCCTCCCCAGCCTTCCTGTAGGCTCTCTTCAGATACTGGAAAGCCACTCTAAGGTCTCCTCGAAGCCTTCTCTTCTCCAGGCTGCAGAGCCCCAACTCTCTCAGCCTGTCCTCATAGCAGAGCTGCTCCAGCCCTCTGATCATCTTCGTGGCTCTCCTCTGGACCCGCTCCAGCAGTTCCATGTCCTTCTTGTGTTGGGGGCTCCAGAACTGCACACAGTACTCCAGGTGGGGTCTGATGAGAGCAGGGGGGAGAATCACCTCCCTTGCCCTGCTGCAGTCTCCTTATCCTCGTTGGGTGGTCTGTAACAGACTGCCAACAGGATATCTGCCTTGTTGGCCTTTCCTCTAACCCCTACCTTCTGTGTCAGAGCTTGTGCAGAACTCAGCATCACACAGCAGAACTGCATGCACTCTCTTGCAGTTCTCTGCCTTCACCATGAGTCGAGGAACTAAAAGCCTGTTACTGGCCTGAAATGCCAGGGCTTTTCCAGATCCCAAAACACTTGAAAGGACACAAAACACGAAGGATACAAGTGCAAACAGGATTTTACTTAATTTTATGCTCAATTTTATTTAGTATGCTAGATTTTGTATGCTGGATTTTTAAGCTTTGTCGTTAGGGTTTTTCTAAGGGTTGTTGATAGGGGTTTTTTGGTTAGACTTTCAAGGCTTGTCAGGCTCTTTTGGTTAGGTGTTTTGGGTTTGTTAGATTTTTTTGTTAGATGTTTTGTTATTTAGATATTTTAGGTTTGTTAGATTTTTGAGGTTAGACTTTTGGTGTTTATTAAGGGGTTTTGTTCAAATTTTTAGTTTTGTTAAGGCTTTTTGTTAGTTTTTTTTATGTTTGTTAAGGTTTTTTGTTTTGAGATTTTGTGATTGTTAGGTTTGTAATGTTGGTTAGGTTTTTAGTGTTGGTTAGATTTGTTTGGTTGGGGTGTGAGGGCGATCTGGCTGCAACATCTGTCACCCCTTTTGTCTGATCTGGCTGGCTAGGCAGGTGTCCCCTTCCTCCCTCACCGCTCCATGTGCATCCCTCCCAAAGGATACATGGTCAAGGGTACACGGTAGCTGCGCTCCCCTGCTACAACCTCCAAACAAGCTCAAGGTCCATTTCTTGGTTACATTTTTGAGAGTTCTTTTGGTTAAGAATTTTTAGGTTTGGTTTGGTTAGACTGTTTTGGTTGGGTTAGGGTTTTTTGGTAGAATTTCATGTTGGTTAGGTTTTCTGTGTTAGATTTTTTGCTTAGATTTTCTAGGTCAGTTTTTAGCTTCATTAGGGTTGTTTGGTAAATTTTGTTAGGTTTTTTAGGTTTCTTAGATCTCTTAGTTTTTTACATTAGATCTGGGTTGGCTTCCCTTCCAAAGCTGGGTGCTCAGTCAAGGAGGCCAACCTTCCCTGATAGAGACAGTACTGTTCATTGGTCAAGGGTATACAGTAGCTGCACTTCCCTCCTAGAACCTCCAAACAAGCTCAAGGTCCATTTTTTTGTTACATTTTTTGGGTTAGTTTTGGTTAAGAGTTTTTAGGCTTGTTTTGGTTAAATTCTTTCAGTTTAGTTAGATTGTTTTGGTAGAATTTAATGTAATGTTAGTTAGGTTTTCCAAGTCAGGCCTTCTTGTTTAGATTTATTTAGGTCAGTTAGATTTTTGGGTTTTTTTTTTTTTAGGTTAGGGGTTTTGTTAGATTTTTCAGTTTGTTAGGGTGTTGTAGTTATATTTTTCAAGTCTGTTTTAGGGTTTTTAGGTTGTTTTTTGTTAGATTTTTTTATGTGTGTTATGCCTTTAAAGCTAGATTTCTTTTAGGTTGTTTAAGTTTGTTAGGGTTGTTTTAAGTTTGTTAGGTTTTTTAAAGTTTGTTGTGGTTTTTTACATTAGGTTATTTTAAACCCTTTCAGTTTTAAATGCTCATGTCAGCACTAACACAGTGCCTGGGCAAGACAGGAGCAGAGCTTGATTTTTTATGACTGTTAGGTTTGTAATGTTGGTTAGATTTGTTTGGTTAGGATGTGAGGGCGATCTGGCTGCAACATCTGTCACCTCTTTTGTCTGATCTGGCTGGCTAGGCAGGTGTCCCCTTCCTCCCTCACCGCTCCATGTGCATCCCTCCCAAAGGATACATGGTCAAGGGTACACGGTAGCTGCGCTCCCCTGCTACAACCTCCAAACAAGCTCAAGGTCCTTTTTCAACATTCAAACAAGCTCAAGGTCTTTTTTCAACCTCCAAACAAGCTCAAGGTCCTTTTTTTCAACCTCCAAACAAGCTCAAGGTCCTTTTTTTCAACCTCCAAACAAGCTCAAGGTAACCTTCCCTGACAGAGACAGTACTGTTCATCGGTCAAGGGTATATGGTAGCTGCGCTGCCCTGCTACAACCTCCAAAGAGCTCAAGGTCCAGTTATTGGTTACATTTTTTGAGTTGGTTTTGGTTTAGAGTTTTTAGGTTTGGTTTGCTTAGATTTTTTTAGCTTGTTTTTTTTTATTTTGTAGAATTTAATGTTAGGTTTTCCAAGTTAGGTCTTCTTGGTTAGATTTATTTAGGTCAGTTAGATTTTTTTGTTATTTTTTTTTTCGGTTAGTTAGGGGGTTTGTTAGATTTTTGTTAGGGTGTTTTGGTTATATTTTTCAGGTCTGTTTTAGGGTTTTTAGCTTTTTCTGTTAGATGCCCAAGCCCTCTTCTCCCTCCATCTAGAGCAGTTATCTCAGGGGCTTCCCAGAGTGGCTACATGTCCCTGGCCTGCTGGGCTCTGAGGACAAGAATCCTTCCCGTGCCTGGCAGGACACCTTTGGGTGCTCCCAAGCGCTGGGACCCCTGGCAACGTCTCTGCCATCCCACTGCTTACAACTACAACTGCTGCTGCTGCTGCTGCTGCCGCCACTGCCTCTGCAGGGCATGAAGATGGTGAGCTCTGCAGGCTTCCTGAAGAACATATTCTCTTGATCTTGCCCTTGCTATCCAGCTGAAGAAGCCTCAGGCACGTCCAGGAACTGGTGGCTGTCCCTATCTGCAGCAGCCTGCTCTAGCTTTGGTCGTCCTCTCTCAGCCCTCCGCAAGGAATTCCAGCAGCTCCTCAGAGCCTTCCTCTGGGATGTCCACAGGCTGCCCCTGGGCCAGGTCTGGCAGCAGACACCGCAGGATGCTCCCTTTTAAAGCGTCCCCGACGCCGGAGTGCCGTTGCCAGGTGCCGGCCCTGTGACTTCAGGGCCGCAGGGCCTCATGCACAGCCGCGCCCAGCACTGTGCCCTCAGCGCCCCTCTGCCCAGCGTCCTGCGGAGGAAGCCTTTGGGGGGCAGGCTTCAAAGGGTCCCCTATGTCCGGGAGACGTGGGGGGCCTGTCCTTGCCCTTGCTAGTCCATTCGCTGGGCCTCCTGCTGGGCAGCCCTGCTGTGTTCGCTGCTACTCAGCCTCCAAGGACAAAGCCTGTGCAGTTTCTCTTCCCTCAGGCCCTCTGTCCCTGAGGACATAAAATCAGAACAGCTTGAAGGAGGCTAAACCCATCCTCTGAAATTCCAAAGCTGACATGCAGTGGAAGGGATGCTTTATGCATTTCTCAAGTTAATTTCTATCTTCACTGGATGAATTCCTGACCCTGTGTAAACCAAGGGCCAATGTCCAACAGATTACAGAAGAACCAGAGCTTCACTGACTTTTTGGTGACTTTTCCCAGTCTTTTCAAATGCTTTTTTTTCTTTCTTTTTCCTTCCCCCCATCTTGTTAATACTGTTCTTCCCTGTGCCTTTTCTTGACTAACTTCTTCCTGTACAGATGTTCATAATTAGTGCCAGTATTATGTGTCCAGTTTGGGGCTCCCAAATTCAAGAGAGATTCCAGGGATCTATTGAAGAGAGTCCAATGGAGAGCTGTGAGGATAATTGCAGGACTTGAATATTTCTCATATGAAGAAAGACTGAGTGACCTGGGGCTATTTAGTCTTGAGAAGGCTGAGAGGGGATCTTATTAATGTCTAAAAATATCTGAGGGGTAGGTGTCAGGATGAAGGTGCCAGTTTATTTTTTGGTGGCACCCAGTGATAGGACAAGGAACAGCAGGTACAAGCTAGAACACAGGAGCTTCCACCTCAATGCCAGGAGGCACTTTCGCTTTGAGGGTTACAAAGGACTGGGACAGGCTGCCCAGAAAGGTTGTGGAGTCTTCTCTGAAGGCTTACATAAACCCTCTTGGATGCATTCCTGTGTGACCTGCTCTAGGTCATCCTGCTTTAGCAGGGCGCTTGGACTCAGTGATCTCTGGAGGGCCCTTCCAACCCCTAACATTCTGTGATTATTATTACTGGAATATTCATGGTGTTTTATGAACTTTCTTTAAATGTATTGCCATCACAGGGGAAAAAAAACCACTTGTATCAGCAGACATATTCAATATCTGAGATATCAGAAACACTGTGCCTAAAACGACACCATGTAAACAGTCTGTTCTGTGCTTCTGTTACTGCATTACTCTATTGTGCTATTTTGTACTTCTTTACTGGGACACTGGACCCTGCTGGCCAGATTCCAAGGCACAGCATGGTGAAGAGTCAATAATGATGTTGAAGAGCAGCCAGACAGCTCAGTCTTCAAAATAACAAATTATTTCTGTAAATTCAGTCTAAAGAGAAGCTAAACCAAACTATTTGGTTCCTCAGTTGGTGGTTTGTGTAATGCGTCTGCCTCACGAGGGGTAATGATATTTTCCAATACAATCAGCATAAAGCTGTGAAAATGTACAAAGTGTGAAAGAAGAAAGCCACAAGCTCCAACTCAAACCCCAGTCATAAGTTATTGTGTGATTAAGACATGAGACTTACTTCTGCACCTAGGGAAGATGCACATGCATCATCTGATCTTTTTTCCATTGCAGCATGACTCATGCGACACAGATCATCGGAGTTCATCTTTGTCAGTTCTGGGTTTATTTTTCTTTTTTTGCTGTTGCTGTTACAAATTCATGAGTTTTTAACTCATCCTGCTCTGAACAGTCAAACATAAACTGCAACATCACTTCTCTATTGAGAAGCAAAGAAAATTCAAAATCATAGATACAATCATCCAATAATTAACATCAGTAGCATGCCACCAACTGAAAAACACATTTAACACTAATATATTAACTGGAAAGGGTGGAGAGAAGAGCAATGAGAGTGGTGACAGTTAGATGAGAAACAACTAAGCAGAGTAGGAGACCTCAGCCTCAGAAAGAAAAGATAGATGGGTAATTGTCTTGGTTCTAGTTTAAATTTCCCAGAGACTCAAATATAGTTAGTAGAACCAATAACAATTTATAGGATGCCTTTCCCTCTCCTTTTTTTTTTTTCCCCAAAGAAAAGGAATTAGATGTAGAGAGGAAAAGGTAAAATAATAAAATAAAATAAATAGTCTCACTTTGATTTGTAAGTTAAAAGAGAAAACTTTAACAATAAACAGGTGGCCAAGAGAGCCAATGGCATCCTGGCCTGCATCAGGAATGGTGTGGCCAGCAGGAGCAGGGAGGTCATTCTGCCCCTGTACTCTGCACTGGTTAGACCACACCTTGAGTACTGTGTTCAGTTCTGGGCCCCCCAGTTTAGAAGGGACATTGAGATGCTTGAGCGTGTCCAGAGAAGGGCGACGAGGCTGGTGAGAGGCCTCGAGCACAGCCCTACGAGGAGAGGCTGAGGGAGCTGGGATTGTTTAGCCTGGAGAAGAGGAGGCTCAGGGGTGACCTTATTGCTGTCTACAACTACCTGAGGGGTGGTTGTGGCCAGGGGGAGGTTGCTCTCTTCTCTCAGGTGGCCAGCACCAGAACGAGAGGACACAGCCTCAGGCTGTGCCAGGGGAAGTTTAGGCTCGAGGTGAGGAGAAAGTTCTTCACTGAGAGAGTCATTGGCTACTGGAATGGGCTGCCCAGGGAGGTGGTGGAGTCGCCGTCCCTGGGGCTGTTCAAGGCAGGATTGGATGTGGCACTTGGTGCTATGGTCTAGCCTTGAGCTCTGTGGTGAAGGGTTGGACTTGATGATCTGTGAGGTCTCTTCCAACCCTGATGATACTATGATATGAAATAAGTGGTATTTGAGGTAGGGGAGTTACCATGCAAGATGCAATATATATATTGTATATATACAACCAGATTGATGGCAGTGGGTTTTGTCCACCCTCGTGGACTGATGGCCACATGAAAAAACAAAGAGCAGCAGGAACAGGAGGGTGATGCTGGCAGGCAGGGAGGCAGGGCAAGAGAAAACAAAAGAGGAAGTTCCTCTGTTTTTATAGGGGGCTAGAGAGGAAGTGGGAGTGGGCTAAACACTACACTTGGAGTAAGGTTAAGGTCCACCCCTAGGGAGGAATCAGGAGGACCTGGGGTCAGGGTCAAGACCACTCCCCAGGAGGATTAACCCTTTACAGTAATAGAGGTATATAAATGATGAGTAGCATGGAAATGACAGATGGGAAGAGATGATTATCAAATAGAACTAAGAAATTAAATTACCAAGTGACAAAATAGAAGTTTTTCACCGCAAAGGAGAAATTGCTCTGAGGAATTAAATAGCGTAGATTTTTTGGGATGACAAAACTTTACACAGGTACTAAAGCACTTCACCAAAATCATAGAAGAAAAAGCCATTAAGAGTTATTTACATGGAGTAACTTTACAGTGGGATTTCAGAAGGATGGGTTTGACCACTTTTAGGTTGTCCTGATTCTCTGCCCTCAGGTACAGATGTGTTGCAGTGGTCTAAGACAGCATTGAAAACTTCAAAGTGATTTATTCCAGTGAGAAACCTTCAAAGAATTACATCACTACCAAATTTCACAGCCTGTAGTCTGATTTACAGGCTGTTTACAAATCCACTTTTTCTGCTTGGGGAAATCCTTTGCTGCAGAACTCAGGAAAATAGGTGGGTGTACTGGGGAATTGCCACCATATGTTCTCCATTTTCATCTCTCTTCAGCCTCTATCAAGAACAGGTTATGGATTGAATGAACCTGATCCCATACAGCTGGGATGTTTTTCAACACTCACATAGCTATATCACATGCAGCTTGGATACATGTAAAGGAAGAAGTCACTGACAGAAACTATCAGTGTATCTGAGCAGCTCTAGATGAGGTGGTCATGTAAAAACAATCAAATCACACATAACACCTTTGATTTTGAAGATTCTTCTTTCAAGTACTTTTAAAATAGAGCTAAAATTTTAAGAAAAGGACTTTTTTTTTTGTTTGTTTTTTTTTTTAGTGCTCTGCTGGACAGTCTTAAAAAATCTGGGTTTGTCTCTGTAGCAGATGAGAACACGACAAACAATATAAAGAACAGTGTAAATGTGTATGACTTGGAAGAAATATATCCATGGCAAAATTATAGCTTTATATCTCTTTAAAGAGCTGTGTAAGAGGTGAAGTTCTTTTTAAGAATCATTCTTTCATTTTTTGGGGGGGTACACTGTCGTAATTTGTGCAAGAGATAGCCATATGCAGAGGGAAAGAACAGGAACTGAAACCTGGCAGTGAGGCTTCTGCTTTAGCACTAACAAGGCACAAGTAGCTCTGGTTCACCCATAGGTTGTAATAGGTATGATCCAGCTGACTTTCTATAAGTTATACAAGCAGAGCAGTTGGAACAGAGTATGCTGTAGTCTCCTGAGGGTCATTTCTGTAGACTTTTATCTGTTCATGTACATACAGATATGGTGACAAAATGACCCTTTTGCTCCTGTGGCTCGCACAGAGCAATGCAATCTGTTTAGTGCTATAATGGACATTAATCATTATTCATACCTCTGTGTGGAGTTTTCATTTATTGGTCGAGCTGACTTTGATGAGAAGCATCATTATCACAGCCTCCATGAGTTAATGAAATGGTGAATGCTGCTGTCACCTACTGGAAAGGAAAGCAGGATGGTGAATGAAGCACTGAAACTTGCATTGAGCAATTAGCTTTTTAAAATGTAGCTTTTCTCATCATAAAACTATTTATAGTTTTATACATTATTCTCTTTTATAAAAGGAAGAATTTACATCATCTGATTTTAAAGGATAAAGATGTACTCCACACTTCATCCACGGAACAAGGACACTGCACTAGCAGATTGCTGACATGCAGCCAGACACAGACTCATAAGTGCTTCTCCACTAGGAATCAGATGTCTCACAGAAATATATGAATGGATAGTTCCATTCTTACCTTCCTTCCATTCCTGATGATTCTGCCAAGGCTGTCAGCCTGACACTGCAAATGCTTACCCATGTACTGATCTGCACGAATCTGGGATGTTCCCATGAATATAAGGCCAAAACTAGAAAGCCTTTGAGTCAGTGATGCTGCTCATGTGCTTAAAACTGTGCAGCCATCTGCAAGATCAAGGCCCAGGGAAGCAATTACTACACATGGTTTTGTGAGGTACATATCTGTCTGGTGGGACCTGGCCTGAGACCAACACCTCACTCTACACTGGTCAATGAGTAGCATTTCATATTAACTATTAGATAGCCTTGGTCTGAACTGAACTGGAAGTAATGAAATGGGGTTTGACCTCTAAAGGGGCCTATTTCTCTTTCCTGAAGTTTGATAATATTTAAGCTTTTTATAAATATATTTGAAATTAAATTGAAAGTCATTCTGTAGCTACTATCCCTATATTATATATCAGCATGAAACACAAAGACAATTAGACTAAATGAATATTTGAGTATTTTCATGACCTAAGTCACTGAAGTTTGCTCTTCTCTAGTGTGAGTTCGTATCTCCTTTTTTCACTCCATAGGTTTTTCACTGTTCTGAGAGAGATTTTCTTGTTGTCTTATCTCAGACCAATCTTCCTCATGTGTGAAGTATAAGTGATGTTAGATTTAAAGGACTAATCTGTGCATTTGTATGGCCTTTCATTCCTCAATGCCAAATACATGTCTTTTACATTCCAGTTTACTCCTTTGAGAGCATACAATATTTTAAAAGTATAATTTGACTAAATCAGAAAATTTTCACTAGAACCCCCTCACTAAATGAGCAGAGAGCCTAATTAGCTGTTAACCCCCCTTGGGTACAAGACTGCCTGCAGAAGATGGCTCAGATCACAGGTGTAAGCCCGTGGGTGATTTATCTCTCTCCTCCCACCCCTCCCCTTACCAGACTGGTTATTTTACCTTTACATGCTGATGGATTGCCAGCTTCTGAGCCGTGATGGATTTTATATGGCAGGGTGGGTGACAGTGAAGCAGATGTGTGAGGACAAAGACTGTTTTGTTGATGCTTGCTTTAGATGGCAGCAATTTAAGCATGGGGTAATTTGGCAGTTTTGCAAGTTGCATTAGACTTAGGCAAGAAGTCTGGGGAGGGAGTAGAAAAGTTATCATGATCAAAGCCTTGGTGTCTCTGTAAAATACAAGTGGTTATAGCACAACCATCTCGGTTTGCTGAGAGCACTTTTTTGCTGTTTGGCATTTGTCCACTAATATTTTTCTCTCAGCACAGGGGCAATAGAGCCAGGGGACATGGATGTGGAGAAAAGTGTGGTGGAAGGAAGTAAATAGGGATTACATGAAACAACTGTAAATTTATTAAAAATATTGACAGAATTCTTTGTTGTTCAGAAAACCTTCAAATATATTTTCATGCAAGATGCCACATCTTCTGTATTGTGATGGTTTGGGTGTTCCCCACCCCCCCACACTTTTGGAACTCACCCAGACTAGACTCAGCCAGCTCTGGAAATATGAATGAGGCTTATTATTTACAGCTTAGCTCAATATACAAGCAGATATTTACAGTATATACAGTTATAGACAGAAATATACAAGGTAAAAAGGTAATACAGAAACACAACAGCCCTCCCAGAAACCTGAGTCCTCAGGAGGGGCTCTCAACCACCCCTTTACCTTCCCCCTACCCCTCTCAACGTTACCCCAGTCCCAAGGAAGAATGGAGGTTCAGCCAGGGGGTTGGGAAGCAAAGTGGATGAGAAAAGAAAATGGAGAGTGAGGTTGGAGATGCAGCTCAGCCAGTAGCCCAAGTGAGAGTGGTTATCTATGTTTTTATTTCTTGTTCTTGTCTCTCTCAGTAAGCCTATGAGTGAAGTAGACATCACCATTGTTTTCCTTTCACAGCCTGTAATATAGTTCTTCTCACCAAAACATTCTAGCTAGGCTCAAACTAGCACAGTATACAGTTGGGAATATTTCCACTCTCTGTCAGTAACTTTAAGTACCCCCTGCAATTGGATGGATAAGATACTTTAACGTTGGCATTTTGCATTTAAACAGAAATGTAAAACTCAAGTCCTTCTGAAGGCAAAGGAGCCCGAGGGCAAACTAGCAATTAACATGCGAAAAAGGTTGCTGGGGAAAAAAAAAAGAGACTTGATTTATTTGCATGCTAATGTAAATTAGAAATTAATACATTTCTGGAATAATTCAGATGATTTAACATTTATAGCTTTGGTCAATATTTGAAGTTACACTGCTCAAGTTTTTCCAAGCTGCTTTTGCTCTCTGCAAGGTGACACCGCTTGGATTGTTTGAAGTATTTTAAGTATATTAAGAATCTTCAGTTTTGTTTATATATATTTTTTTTTTAGTTTTGCTTTGTAATTGATCACAGGAAAGATGTGATAGTCCTCTGCCATGGATTGAGTTGAACCTGCTGGTATTCACAGAATCAACCAGGTTGGGAAAGACCTTGGAGATCATCGAGTCCAACCTATCACCCAACACCTTCTAATTAACTAAGACATGGTGCTAAGTGCCTCATCCAGCCTTCTCTTAAACACCTCCAAGGATGGTGACTCCACCACCTCCCCGGCCAGCCTGTTCTACTGCAAATCACTCTTTCCGTGAAGAACTTCTTCCTAACATCCAGCCTGAACCTGCCCTGGCACAGCTTGAGGCTGTGTCCTCTCGTTCTGTCTCTGGGTGCCTGGGAGAAGAGACCAACCTCACCTGGCTACAACCTCCTTCCAGGTAGCTGCCGAGAGCAATAAGGTCTCCCCTGAGCCTCCTCTTCTCCAGGCTGAACGCTCCCAGCTCTCTCAGCCACTCCTCATAGGGCTGTGCTCCAGGCCTCTCACTAGCCCTGGTGCCCTTCTCTGGACACATTCCAGCACCTCAGCATCTTTGTTAAATCGAGGGCCCCAGAAGTAGACACATTACTCAAGATGTGGCCTATTCATACCATCCTGCAGTCCTGTAAAGTTGAGCTACCCTGAGAGCAGTTTGCAAGAGTCTGTAACACCCTCTTGGGATGTGGCCTTACTAACAAAATATACACAGAGATAAAATAGAATAGAATCAACCAGGTTGGAAGAGACCTCCAAGCTCATCCAGTCCAACCTATCACCCAGCCCTATCCAGTCAACCAGACCATGGCACTAAGTGCCTCATCCAGGCTTTTCTTTTATGAAAGCTTTCTAAATGTGCTATCAGAAAAAGAAATAGCATAACTCCTGTTCTAGTAAGAGAAAAAGAAGAAATCTAGAGGAAATTATATGGAGGTAATGGAAAACTTAGTGAAAGAAATGGATTCTTCTGGCACTCAGCAGCTTTACACAAAAGAAAAGTTCTTACTATATGGTGGTAGACAACGTGGAAGTATAGAAATTGTCAAGTTGCCTTCTGATTCCTATGTCTTTTTCAGGTAAAAAAACCCATAACACTTAAAAAGGCTTCTTAGTTTCTTCAGCCTTGGATGTGTCATTGCTTGATTTCAGAATTTCATCACAGGTTATCTGTGAAAGGATACAAGGCTTCAGCATAGTCAAATGTATTTTCTTTCCTAATTTCTCCTTAGTCTGTGACACCTTTAGTCTTTGTTTGCTTTGAATTGAAATAATTATCTTTTTTTTTTAATTACATATGAGTAATTAAAGCTAACTTTTATTTATTTCTTTATTTATAACAGAATGAAAATCAGCCTGAAAAAGAGGAAGACAAAACAGAAGAGATTCTATAAAGGGAAGCTTTGCAGAGATACTGATGATGCCTGGCATTGGCAAGAGGCTAATCACACCTCATGTTAGCAGGTGCTTTTATGGTGAGAGGCTTTTACCTAAGTGGTTTCCATCATACCAGATAGGAAATGTTAAGAACTTCTGAGAACTGAATGCTGCTCCGAACCAGTGGTGCTCTCAGCTCAGATATTGCTGTCAAAACAAACAGAAAAGAACATTTTGTGTGCAGCACAAGTTGGAGAGAGGCTTTCACTGACGATCTAGTTCAATGCTTTGCCTCACCTGAGAAACCAGCTGATTTATTATTATTCCTTTTTAACCCTGAAAGGAGTATAAATTTTCTGTGAAACACCTCACACAAAGTTCCACCAATCTGTTGTGTTATGCTGCATGAAAGCACAGATGAAGCAGGAAATTCTAAAAAGTATTTCTGTGAATGTTTTACAGATACAGAGATGACTTCTTGCGTCACAAAGCAGTGTGAAGTGAGGTCTTCAACAAGCACTTCCTTCCCTGTTGCTCATTCCCATTGTGCTAATGTACTTGGCAGCTGTGACTGTATCTATAGACTGTATCTGCACTCTATATCTAGTATATAAGCAGCTTATCAGATATATCAGGTTCTTCAGGAATTACATCCTCTCCTTGAGCCATTAATCTTGCTGGAGCAAAATCCATAGAAGGTGTTTCAATCAGCAGCAAGCATTGGTTATTTATACCAAATAATTACCTACAGGGCACTGATAATATATTTTATGTTTGTATCCACTCAGTCTAGCACAGGAAGGGAAAAAGTTTCAGGAATAATTATGGTTGTTTATAGCCACATGGCTATAGATATGAAATGAGAGATTGTTTCTCTTCTTGGTCAGGGACAGAAAGAATTAGACCTGTTTTTAATTTTAAGAGCTGTTAAAGCAGAAGTGAAGATAATTTCCATTATTACCCTTTGGATTCTTTAATCTTAGGGAAAAAAAGAATCTAATAAAAAATATCCTTCTGCTTTTGAGAGTCATTTGTATTCAGAGCATGGCTGTGTAGTAGAACTAAAGCACCATAATAAACCACAAATAGCGTTTAGCAAAACGTTTATTGAAATGATCTAGAAAGCAACATAAATTAGTTGAGGTAGCTTATTGCTCTAGGACATGTTCTAGGATACAATATCTGTGGCAGATCATGCATGGGTGATGCCACTGTCAAGTAAATTAAAGGCATCTTCTTTAGTCTTCCATGTGTGAAGTGATGGAATAACAACATTTAAATACAAATAATGGCTACATTTATCTTCATTTGGAGGCTGGTCACCCTAAATCAGGCATATATACGAGATAAGAAAGTAGGAAAACTGACAAAGCCTTTGGAAAATATGCTCTGTAAACTCTGGAAAATTGGATTTTGGTGTGGGGTTTTGGTTTTGTCTGGAGCAGTACTTACTTAAATACCAGTTATATGTTTGCTGCTAGGTTTAAAATCTGAGTTAAGAACCTAGATGGGAATGTGACAGTCATAGATGCTTTTATAATTGCAGACCTGCTGCTTAAATTCATAGAATTATAGAATCAGCCAGGTTGGAAGAGACCTCCAAGATCATCCAGTCCAACCTAGCACCCAGCCCTGTCCAGTCAACTAGACCACGGCACTAAGTGCCTCAGCCAGTCTTAATTAACCACAAGCAATTCGGTTAACAAAGGTAAGTTGGACAAGTGAATTATACAGAGCCACCTTCTTGATTATTTTCTTTCTCTCATTCTTTCAGAGATAAATGAAGAAAATATCAAGCTGTTTGCATTCAGATTTTTAAAGATCATTTACAATACAGGTGATTGCATTTCAAATAGGTTTGGGGGCATTTTTGCCCTGGATTTTGAGGCCAGGATTAGCATTTCATAGTTCCCTTAATAATGAAAGGCACAACAGGGAAAACTAGTATCTATCTAATAAAAAAAGAGTATCTAGTGATTGCTATGAATAAGCCAACAGATCTTCTAAAGTGTGTAATGGCAAGCTGCAGAGTTAAATGAAAGTCAGTGATGCTCATTAGAGTCTGCAATGACACTCAATTAGATTCATTAATGCACAAACAGGGGTTTAAACAGAGATGCAGTTTCATCTGCAATGGCTTGTACTGAAACAAAAGGAAAAGGGAACAATTATGAAAGAAAGTGGTACTGCAGAAGTGCCATGTGGGAAACTAACTCTTGTTACTGACTGCTTATCCTTTTCAAAAAATTCTTTTTGGTTTCCTTCTATCATAAATGAGAATCCAAAAATCACAGAATCCAAAATGAAATAATCAAAGCCTCTAAACTGGTATTTTCTTCCCTATCAAGCTTTCTGCTTTAGAATCGCCTGTCTCAAGTCTGTAAACCAACTGAGGGGTGTCTCTTCTGCTCTGCTTGCCAGCAAGAGAGCCTGCAGCAGGCCTGGGTGATGATATCCCATTTTAAAGCATGCTGCCAAATTTCAGTGTGGAGATTTTTAATATTGCCTACCTGCATTAGGTACAATCTTTTAGGTTTTTAAGAAAGAATATTAGCACTCAAATTTCTTGACATTATTTATGCCACTCCTTTCCTTTTCACTGTTCTGGATGAATACAATGGCTTAGATGATTTCACTGCATTTTTAATCTGCTATGGTGGCAACCTTGAATTTAATAATACAGCTCCAGCCCCAGCTCCTTACAAAAGGAAGGGAGTTCCTGGGAACTCCTTTCAAAGAGACTTCCTACATTTGCACCCACAGTGGGCAGCAGGCTGGGGCATGTGAACAGCCTGACTTCCCTGAGAGAGAGAGAAAGCCAAGAGGCAGCCAGCTGCTACAGGACATCTCCAGAACTCAGCTGGAGGAAGCTAGGAGCAGTGGATCAGGTCCCAAGAGGTGCTTTTAAGGCTTGTGGCCTTTGATGCTCCCCTAATGGAGAAGCAGGGGAGTGGAAGCAGCTGAGAGCTGTTAAAGTTCCCTTCTTCTATGTCACAGCATCCCTCAGCTCTTCTCCAGTGGGGAATCCCCTGCCAAAAGGAACATGAATTTCAGAGGATTCTCCTCCCAGTTGGACTACCACAGGACCACTAAAAGCAACAGTGGCTTCTAGATGGTGAATCATTCATGTATTCTCAAAGATGCATATAGTATCATAGTATCATAGTATCATCAGGGTTGGAAGAGACCTCACAGATCATCAAGTCCAACCCTTCACCACAGAACTCAAGGCTAGACCATGGCACCAAGTGCCTTGAACAGCTCCAGGGACGGTGACTCCACCACCTCCCTGAGCAGCCCATTCCAGTAGCCAATGACTCTCTCAGTGAAGAACTTTCTCCTCACCTTGAGCCTAAATTTCCCCTGGCGCAGCCTGAGGTTAAACTGACCTCTGTGATAAATAGAATACAGTCACACTTTTGTGGGGAACTTGCCCATGCTTCCTGTCAGATTTTCTCATCCATGATCAGTTGTTTGCTTTTTTGTTTTTTTTGGTGTGGCCATGTACAGAGTATACAGGAATTATAATCAGCATTTCTAGATTTAGGTCCAGGTAAGGCCATGTGCTGCAAATGAGCTGCAGCAAATGCTGCAGATAAGCTTTTAGCATTATTCTGCCCCTGCATGTTTGCAGGGCAGTTTTCTCTCCTTTAGGTTTGATCAAGTGGGAGGAGCTGCTCTTTGGATCTAGCTGCTAGAGAAAGAACCTGTTTTTCAGGAGAGTGTTTTGGGAAGGGTAATTATGTGGGAACAGTAATTTTAGTGCATTATTTTGTCATCATTAATAACTGACTTAATGAGGGAGTCAATCATGCAGCAGCCTTTCCCCTAGAAAAAAAATAAGGTTTTCTTAGGTGTTATAAATCAGCACCATTGCCAGGGCTACAGCTGAGTTTCCATCACAGCAAAAATTCAAGTGCTTTCAGTCATTGCCACATCTCTCTGCAATTCCCTGTCATCTGTCACATCAGCCCCAAAACTTTTAGTCCAGTTCTGGGACAAGTGTTGTGGGAAAACTGTTCTGGCTAGTTCAGGTTTGAAGTGGGGCAAATGATGGGCAGGATCACTTCACTCAGAAGTGTGGGATGAAAGTGTGGTATCTGATGACCATCTGTAGAAATGCAAAAGTCACCAACTGCCTTAAAAGAAAGAGGGAATTTTGATTATTGGTCTTAGCAAATGAACTAATGCAAGTGATGCAAATGATCTGAGCAATGCCAGGTTAATTCCTGGCACCATAAATCAAACTATGGGTGAGCTGCATAATCTTGTGAACTAAACACATCTGGAAAAGATGATGTGAAGTGTGGACTCATCTTTTCATGGCCTGGATGTAGCCAGAATGTCCATTTTTGGTTCTTTTTTTCCATCACAGTTCATATGTACGTAGTTCAAAAGCAGAGACAAAGTGGAGGTGTTCTATTGAGGCCAGAATGCTTCTTTCCAGATCAGAGTAAACAGAAACTCACTTTTGAACTTTTTTTTTCTCTCTTTCTTTTTTTTTTTTTTTTCTTTTTGGCCAGCCTTTATTTCCTCCAGAAACCATCCCAAAAGCGTGTCCTAAAGACAGGACGAGGCAATTAGTGCCATGGTCTAGTTGATTGTACAGGGCTGGGTGATAGGTTGGACTGGATGATCTTGGAAGTCTCTTCCAACCTGGTTGATTCTATGATTCTAATCTGACATTATGCTGATTGTGAAGTGCTTAAATGCCTGCTAAATGATGTGCCTTGCCACCTGCTATGGCTAATGGCAGATGATGCAGAGAGGGAAGGACGCATCTACCTCTCTATGAGATGCTGCCTGTGTTGGTGGGAGGGACTCCCTGTGGCAATTCCTTTACAGCCTGCAGCATGAGATTTGATTATCCCATTTCTTAAGAGATACAAATGTTCCAACCATAAAATTATCCAGCTTTATAGAAATATGGAGATAATTTAAGGCAACAGAGTTGCAAAGTAGGTAATGTGAATGAATATACAATTTAATGTAGGTAAGTGCAGGAATAAGTTGTTGATTTAATGAGACACCATTACTTCTTGTTACTGGGGACTCAGAAAGATAGGAGTTTATTTCTATGTGACTGAATTATTCTTTTCCCCTTGCCTGCACAGTAAACAGCAGTCTAACTAATGGCCCTGACTCATTTGAGGATAAACAAGTGCTCCCTTCCTGCCTAGTCATGTGTGGTATGTAAAGACCTACTTTCCAATTAAATTCCTTTCAAGGCTATATTAAAGCCCAGACTGCAGTTCACAAAGGTCACTCAAGAAAACTAGTTTTGGGCAGACAATGTACATCCGAGTCATCTTTAACTGGAGTTCCAAAGGAAAAAGAAGAACATACTGAAAGAATGTATATTTTTTTTAATATCTGGACAAAGAAAACCCAAACCAACCAACCAAACCATATTTCAAAGCTATTATAGGGCGTGTGGTAACTGGGAGGAAACTTTGTCATGAGGCCCCCAGTGTGAAACAGACATGGACCTGCTCATGGTAAGCTGAAAAGAATGCCACAGAATGGCACAGAAAGGCTGGAGCACCTCTCCTGTGAGGGCAGATTGAGTGAATTGTGTTTTCTCTGCCTGGAGAAGAAAAGGCTCTGGGGAGACCTTATAGCAGTCTTCCAGTACTTAAAGGTGACCTATGGGAAAGAGGAGGAGAGAATGTGGTGATGAGTGATAACAATTTTAAACTGAAAGTTCTTTACAGTGAGGGTGGTGAAACACTGGAACAGGTCGCCTAGGGAGGTTCTGAATTCTCTCTACTTGGAGGTGTTCCAGGCCAAGTTGGATGAGGCTTTGAGCAACCTGTTCTAGTGGGAGGTGTCCCTGCCTATGGTGTGGGATTGGAATTAGATGATCTTTGAGGTCTCTTCCAACCTAAATCATTCTATGATTCTATAAATTAGATTTTAGGAATAGATTGTTTACTGTTAGGGTAGTGAGGTACTGGAACAAGTTGCCCAGAGAGGTTGTGGATGTCCCCCTGTCTGCAAATCTTAAAGCCAGGTTGGACGAAGCTTTGAACAATCTGGTCTAGTAGAAAGTGTCCCAGCCTGTGGCAGGAGAGTTGGAAGTAGAGGATCTTTAAGGTTCTTTTCAACCCAAACCATTCTGTGATTTAAAAATGGAGTGTTAGGAATAAATCAAAGGGATTTTGAATATTTTACAAAGTAATATGCAGGCTGACCTCAGACTTCAGTGCTGAAATGATTATAAACATACTTTACACGTTTGAAGGGGGTCATTGTGTGATGACTTGGGTGTTACCTGCTCCCCCACACTTTAGAAAATCACTCAGACTAGAAAAAGTGGCTCTGGAAATCGAATGAAGCTTTCTATTTACAGCTTAGTGCCATATGCAAGCAGATATTGACAATACATACAGAAATATACAAGTTAAAAAGGAATACAGAAACACAACAGCCCTCCCAGAAACCTGAGACCCCAGGAAGGTCTCCCAACCACCCTTTCACCTTCCTCCCACCCCTTTACCTTACCCAAGACTTTGCCTTATGCTCAAGGTAGTTTGGAGGGTTTGCCAGGGGGGTTAGGAAGCAGATGGATTAGTCACACAGACAACAAGTTAGGTTAGAGACAGAAGTTCAGCCCAAAGCCTAGAGAGAGACAGAAAGTGACTTTGTTATCTACGTTTATGCTCTTGTTCTTATACATCTCAGCAAGCCTATGAGTGAAGTGGACATCACCATTGTTTCCTTTTCACAGCCTATCATCTAATTCTCACCAAAATATCCCAGCTAGGCTCAAACTAGCACACATTGTAGTCAATCACCCTTGGAAATCCAACACATTTGTAAGCATAGCTGTTAATAGGATTTGCTCTCTTTATTTTTAGCGCAGTTTTAGATGTTGTAACAAATTGTCTTCAGCAGCTGTCCATCTTTCAGAACACTGGCAGAGAGTTCAGATGGAGGTGTAGTTAGATACAATATCCCACAGGTGGAGATGATATTTTCTTTTTGGTATTACTTGGTCACTATACATACATTTACAGGTGGAGGTTTAGATGAGGAGAGAGTCTTAACAATTATCATTAGATGAGTTCCTTTAAAGAAATACAAAGCAAAATCTATTGCAATGTGTTTCCTTCTGAGCTTTATTAAAACCACTAATATGTTCTGAAAAGATGAATTGAAAGGTGAAGCAGATTGTGCAGATAACGTTTTCATCTTTGGATACAGGCAATGACATTTAATATTCAGAAGGCTGCTTCATTTTTGAATCACCATAGAAGATAGGAGTATTTCTAAAAGATAAAAGCCTTTACTTTTGAAAGAATAAGTGATAGGTGTCTCAGTTATTTGTGGGTTAATATTTATATATTTATTCTTTATCAGCCCTGCTGAGTTTATCCTTCTTTTTATTGCACTTTATATCCTTCATGCCTTGTAGCTTTGTCTCATAAAGTCCTCTGTCATCTATTCCCAGATAAATATTACCTTGTGGACCATTACACAGTTTTATGATTTTTCTGCATGAAACAGTGGTTCTTGATGTATTTCTGCTTTCATTTCATGGTATCTAAGACTCTCTTGTTCAATTAAATCCTTTAATCATAGTGTTACCATGAGAAGATAAGTTTTCTCTGGTTTATTTAAATGATATTTTAATTCTGCTGTTCTGTTACTCTCAGAGGTCTAGAAGTCCACAGCTGATACTGGAAGGAAAGGTGACCTAGCATAGGCAAGGTTTTGCTGGAATCAAAAGGAAAAGAATAGGGATTTCTTCCATTTTCCCCAGCTCTGTCTCAAGAGAAGTTGTGTTACCCACTGTGGGAATCCCAGCGGAGGCAGCACATGCCTACAGTGTTTGTAACATAGACTTGGAAAGGAGAGGGTGTCTGCTCAGCAAGTGTGCTGATGACACCAAACTGAGAGGCTTGGCTGGTACAGCTGAATGCTGTGCAGCCATCCAGCGAGACCTGGACACATCTTTTCTCTAGTTAAAGCAGCACAGTAGGATGAAATTATCAGAACTACAACATGGAAATAACAAATAACTCTCTTATAGGCAAGCCAAGGACTGCAAATTTCAAAGACACTGAGCTGGAATCTCAAGCCCGGTGAATTAGATTATTTTCAAGCTTATTAATTTGATCATTGGAAGGTTATATAAAGAAACTTAAGGTTTGGTTTATCTTTTTTTTTCCTTTTAAATTGATGAGATGCCCAAAGTAATGATTTTCTAGTTGCTATTTGCAAAGTAAACTGTGGTTTAATGTAGCTGTATAATGGTTGAGTTGAACGCAGCACTTTAGCTCCCAAGTGCAGAAAGCCAGATGAAAGTTAGTAGTGCACTGACATTACTGTCCATTATGTGGTGACCATTTTACTCCCAGGACTTCAAAGACCATTGTTGAAATTCTTTTCAAAAGCCAAGTGACCAAGCCTGACAATGCAAACAGGAGATGACATGACTGAAACTGGTTGCTAAGCTCTGAAAAGGTTTTTGCTACCGGGTATACTTAAATGAAGTGTACAAATAGCAACATCTTTGATATATTAAAGCTAGGAATTGCATTATTGGTGCTTAGCAGGTGCAGTGCAGGTTGTTTTTATAAGGAATACATTTTCCTGTGGTTAAAGGGTGACTTTTAATGAAAGCAACTGTGCTGGGCACTTGCAGCTCTTTCTATCCCACTAAAGGCTCTTTGTTAAGTGTAGTGCCATCTCTTTTTTTCTGGAGGGACAAAACAGGCTTTGATGCCTTCTAATCTGATCTGAATATTACTGTCTAGAGGTTTCCAGAATTTTATGAAAGTTTTGTATTTGGAGAAAGAGTGTTGTTGCCAAAATATGAAGTGTCATTTGTGTAAAACCTTCAGGTTATAGTCAACACTCTTAAATCAGAGTAATGGATTATAGCAAATCAGTGTTAGCTCACAAACAGGTCCACGTGCTATCTACTTTAGTGAAAAGTGGGAAAGGGGCTGTTTCAGACCACATCTCTCCTCATGAACTGCTTCCATCTCAGGCTACCTGTCTGGTCCCTAGAGAGGGAAGGGTCTTGCTGTGCCTGGCATGAAACAGCTGTGTTGCTTCACAAGGGAGACAGTCGGTTTGGTGTGCTAGTTTGAAGATAGCTAGAATGTTTTGGTGTGAAGGACTAGATCATAGGCACTAGAAGACCTCTAGTTCGTCCCTTCTGAGACAACAGCCCCATTTGCTGACTCATTTACAGACTCTCTTCAGTATCCTCCTGGCTGCTGAGAGTACTTTTTAGGAGTCCTTGCTAAGTGGTGGACAGAGTGTTCTTCCTCTCCTCTAAGTGGCTGTGCAGTCTGATGGCTTTCTCCAGATGTGCCTGTAGTGCTGCTTTACTCCATTCTGGGAGGCTAATATTCACAAAGTCACTCTGTGGCTGTAAGGCACCCACTTTGCCTGCTTTAAGTGTGAACTGGAACATGGCATCATATTCTCTGCCTCCAACTCTTCTTCCCCCCTTTTAAAAATATTTTGCTTGCATCATAGTATTTTGTAGATGTTACTTTATTTATATTTTGGTTGTTTTAAACAAACACACCACAGAGCACTAAATCAAAGTGCCTTCAAATATCTCTGTTTTACAAGATGTCTCTTAAGCGACATTACTGAGGGACAGATAGTTGGGAAGCTGCTTTAAGCAACTTTTAGCTCTGTAAATCAGAAAGTAAATCTAGAATTAAGCTTTGCCAAGAAAAACCCCAACAAAACAACCCCCAAACTCAGAAGGTTCCTTTGTGTGTAATGTTATAAACTGATTTCTTTTTCTTAGTCACCTCCAAGTGAATCAAATGTAATCAGCAATTGTCTCTGTAGAAAACAGAAGTAGAATTAGGTCCTGCACCTGGGTCAGGGCAATCCCAAGTACTGATAGAGGCTGGGCAGTGATTGGCTTGAGAGCAGCCCAGGGGAGAGGGACTTCCAAGTGCTGGTGGATGAGAAGCTCAATGTGAGCTGCCAGTGTATGCTTGCAGCCCAGAAAGCCAACCAGATCCTGGGCTGCATCAGGAGAAATGTGGCCAGCAGGTGAAGGGAAGTGATCTTCCCCCTCTGCTCCACTCTGGTGAGACCCCACCTGGAGTACTGCATCCAGTTCTGGAGCCTCTGTTGCAGGGAAGATATGGACGTGTGGAACGTGTCCAGAGAAGGGCCAAGAGGACGATCAGAGGGCTGGAACTCATCTCCTATAAGGACAGCCTGAGAGAGTTGGATCTATTCAGTCTGGAGAAGAGAAGGCTCCAAGGAGACCTTATTGTAGCCTTCCAGTATCTGAAGGAGGCCTACAGGAAAGCTGCTGAAGGACTTTTTAAGGTGTCTGGTAGTGATAGGACTGAGGTGGGGCTGGAGCAAAACTAGCAGTGGGTAGATTCAGATTGGATGTTAGGAAGAAGTTCTTCACCATGAGGGTGGTGAGACACTGGAGCAGGTTGCCCAGGGAAATGGTGGAAGCCCCATCCCTGGAGGTGTTGAAGGCCAGGCTGGATGGGGCTCTGAGCAACCTTATCTAGTGTGAAGTGTCTTTGCTCCTGACAGTGGGATTGGAGGTAGATGATCCTTCAGGTCTCTTCCAGCCCTGACAATTCTATGATTCTATCAGGTTTGTATCAGTAAAATGAGTCATAGCACTGCCTAAAATGATGGGAAGCTCTACTTCTCTTTTGTGCTAATTAACAGAACATCTGTCCCCTTACCTCCTTTCACAAACAAAATTTACTTTAGACAACAACTTGTTCTAGAGAGGCACTTGTTGTGTTTATTATACTTTTAAAATGACAAAATGCAACAGATGTTTTCCACTTCGGGGAGGCGAAAGTAATAAATCCATTATAATGAGCTAAGGAATCCAGTTATTGCAAAAGCTTAAGATAAGCTCAAGTGGGAAGATTTTTTGAGAGTTCTAGCATCTTGTAGTTTCTCAAAGACAAGGATGTTTCCTAGTTACATTTCCACCCCTCTGTTCCAAAGACAAACACCTGTATTGTACCAGCTTCCGTTTTTTCTCTTATTTTAGAGTAACATTTTGCTGCTGCCTGCATCAGTGATTGCCTCACAGCAGCAACCCTGCTGGGTAAGTCTGTGCAGCATTCCTTCTGGGGAAGCAGCAACTTCAGCTGGCAGCTTTCTGTGTGTGTTTTGGTTAACTATCAGTCTGCTTGTAATGCAAAGAGCAATAGAATGCTGTAGGACCAGGCTCTGGTGGTTGAAGTGCCAGAGTTCTGCACTGACAGGTCCTTTTCTGTGAGCTAGATAACCTCTCCCCAAACAGACAACTTAGCTCTCATGTTTTGCAGAGCTTCCACTCTTTAGCCTAGCTTTGTATTCATTGCATAGGCATATTTTATTATCTAAGAACACTCCTTGTGAAATAACTGAGATCTCTTATGAAGGCAAATAATGAAACTGATCAGATTGAGCTGTATAGCATAGTCAGCAAACTTCTTTGGTAGAATATGAATTACTGAAAGCAAAGTAAACTAAACCCACTTCCAGAGGAAGAAACACTTAAGTTATGCCTTCACCATGAGAATGGTGAGAGCCTGGAATGGGTTGCCCCGGGAAGTGGTTGAGGCCCCATCTCTGGAGGTGTTTAAGGCCAGGCTGGCTGAGGCTGTGGCCAGCCTGATCTAGGGTAGGGTATCCCTGCCCATGGCAGAGGGGTTGGAACTAGATGATCCTTGTGGTCCCTTCCAACCCTGACTGATTCTATGATAATAGCATGAGTTCTGGCTTTAAGTAAGCAGTCACCAGAATGAATATTGTAGGAGTTAACTGTAGGATTTGCTGAACTAATATTCTAAAACCTACAACTAGTTTGAGTAGATTTTTGACACTTTCTACTTAGTCACTAAATCAATGAAGACTGGAACAGGCTGCCCAGGGAGGTAGTTCAGTCACTGCCCCTAGATGAGTTTGAAAGCCATGAAGATGTGGTGCTTGGGAATATGACTTAGTGGTGGACTTGGTAGAGTACAGTTAATGATTTGACTTGGTCTTGAAGGTCTTTTCCAACCTAAATGAATCTATGGTTCAATAAATCTGTAAGATTGATGTGAAGGAGGAAAGGTGAGCAACCTCACTTAGTCCAGTGACACTGGGACCCTGATGTCAGAGGGAGTGAACTTCCAGAGATTTGTTAAGACCCCTTACACTACTTCTGTTATCTTCAGGTGTGAAATCCTAATGGGAATGCTTGACATAGTGCAATTCCCTCCCCTCCCCACATCTTCTCTGGAAAAGCAGAGAGGTCAAAGGGAGTCACCTTTGAAAGGAACTTGCACACCACTGCAACTAGTTTTGCTGTATTCAGAAGCCAGCATCTGTTCTTGCAAACTGGCTAATTGTGTGTGCAAGCAGGTATTCACTAATTAGGTGCTCAATTATCCATCTTGCTCAAACAATGGACATTTGCATGTATAAAATTAAAGGTTTTATGGACTGCTAACACTTCCCTGGTAATGAGCATTAGGCAGGGACCATCTTCAAGACATCCATCAACATTTCAAGGCTACAGAGGAAGTCGAGGGGGCTGAAATTCTCTTATGAATAAGCACTGTATAGTGCTGCCTAACAATTAAAGTATATATGTAGCAATATGAATATCAGAAAGTAGCAGAACCCAATATAAATGATAATTAGGGGAAGTGACAGCTCAGCAGAAAGGAGCGATGGCATCATTAGTGCCACTAGGGGCTTTCTGAAGCATGCTTTTCACAGGACAGCTATGGAAAAGGGAAGGGGGTGGGAAACTACAGCTTTTCATTAGGCCAGAAAGTCAAACCATTACCTAGACAGATTGCAATAGTTTTCTAATTTTCAGAAGGGCCAAAATATGACTTTTCAAAGCGTTTTCAGTTAGCCATCCTAAATGAAAGTCCTGAAAGCAGGACTTAAGCTTGATCCCAGAGCCTTTCTTTTATCTTTGCTCCATATTGTATTAAGATAATTACTCTTGAGACACAAACAGAGCCCTGAAGGCTTTGTAAGATACGTTCAAACCTAAAGTAAACTGAACTATATTTTGTGGACTAGAAGATAGGATTCCAGGTATTGTTTAACAATTTTTCTGCCTCTTGCATGAGGATTTTGTCTGCTTTGTAGGGATGATGTTGGTTTTATTCATGTTCATAAAACATCTGCCTGAGGTTACAGAAAGAGGGGAAAAGAAGTAAGAAAAAACAACATATAAATTTGAAAATTGTTCTTACTTTCTAGCTAATATCATATTCAAAATCTTTATTGATTATCTGGACTAGGGATTGAGTCCAGCATCAGTAAGTTTGCAGATGACACCAAGCTAGGAGCAGGTGTAGATCTGTTGGTGGATAGGAGAGCCCTACAGAGGGACCTGGACAGGTTGGATGGGTAGGCAGAGGCCAATGGGATGAGATTTAACAAGGCGAAGTGCAGGGTTCTGCACTTTGGCCACAACAACCCCAAGCAGCACAACAGGCTGGGGACAGAGTGGCTGAGAGCAGCCAGGAAGAGAGGGACCTGGGTGTACTGGTAGATAGTAGCTGAACATGAGCCAGCAGTGTGCCCAGGTGGACAGCAGAGCCAATGGCATCCTGGCCTGGATCAGGAGCAGTGTGGCCAGTAGGACAAGGGAGGTTATTCTTCCCCTGTACTCAACACTGGTCAGGTCACACCTTGAGTGCTGTGTCCAGTTCTGGGCTCCTCAATTCAAGAGAGATGTTGAGGTGCTGGAATGTGTCCACAGGAGGGCGACAAAGCTGTGAAGGGCCTGGAGCACAGCCCTGTGAGGGGAGGCTGAGGGAGCTGGGGGTGTGCAGCCTGCGGAAGAGGAGGCTCAGGGCAGAGCTCATTGCTGTCTACAACTACCTGAAGTGAGGTTGTAGTCGGGTGGGGTTGGGCTCTTCTCCCAGGCACCTAGCAACAGAACAAGGGGACACAGTCTCAAGTTGTGCTGGGGGCGGCCTATGCTGGATGTTAGGAGGAAGTTGTTGCCAGAGAGAGTGATTGGCATTGGAATGGGCTGCCCAGGGAGGTGGTGGAGTCGCCATCCCTGGAGGTGTTCAAAAAAAGCCTGGATGAGGCACTCAGTGCCATGGTTTGGTTGATTGGCTAGGGCTGGGTGCTAGGTTGGACTGGATGACCTTGGGGGTGTTTTCCAACCTGGTTGATTCTATGATTCTTTGAAACCATGGCTGTAGTACCCCTATTCACATCAAAATTGAATAAAGGCTCTAACCTATTTTTTTTACAATAGGTATCTGTCATTTGTGTTTTCATTGTATATTAAATCCATAAAATAGAAATCAGTGTAGAATTCTCTGAGAGCCTTCAGACCTGCTTCTGATCATATTTGTCCGCCTTGTCAGTAGGTGGCGTGTGTCCAGTGGAAGAAAAATTAAAGGCTGTCACTGAAACCCCAAATCCCAGCAGCTCTCAGCTGCTGAACCCATCTTTTGCTTTGATTCAATGTAACCTTCCAACAGGTGTCATTTGCTCCTGAGTAGGTGATCACTGTTCAGTTTGCAGAAAATTAGAAGCCATGGAGAAAGCAATGCTTGTCCTAAGCCCTCTCCAACTTAGGAGTCTTGCAGCCTTTTGAGTCCAGAGGACTCCGCTCTTACTGTATAAAAAGAGATGAGTATCACAGTATCACAGTATCACCAAGGTTGGAAGAGACCTCATACATCAGCAAGTCCAACCCATATCTAACTCTGTAATCATTAATTTTGCTTTTTGGTCTTTTGTTTTGCCTTTGAAACTGGCTAAATCCAAAACTACAGCCCCCCTTCCCCCCCACCAGTAGCTTTTAAAGTCTAGAGCCTTATGCTGAAAAAATAAATAGGTTTCTTAATTTAGCTCAAAAGTGAAACTCGTTATTAGCTTTTAAATATGTATTTATATCAGACATAGAATCGTAGAATGGTCTGGGTTGGAAGGGACCTCCAAAGGCCATCTAGTCATGGCAGCAAAGTAATAATACCCTCATCAAAGCTACAGGAAACCCTGCTTTCAGTCTCAAAGATGAGAATTGGGCTGCCTGTTCTTTTTTGTTTGGTTGTTTTGTTTTTTAATCTCCCTTTTGACACTTTTACTCAAGTGAGATAATGCTACTTATTTCAGCTGTAGTGCTTGCAGACAGAGTTATCTGTAAGAGAGCCAGGTAGTTATTCATGTCTTTCCTCTTAGCTACACCTATCCATTCACCAGGCGGTGAGACCTTAATTGCCTCATTTAAAACCAACCAAACCAAAAAACCCCAACTCTGACCTGAATAAAATCTGAAAACAACTCAAACCCAACAAATGTTTTCACAGCCAGGAAAAAAAACATTCCCTAAGGTGTCAGGAGACCAAATCATATGAGTAGACAGGCACATTTATTTCCTCTGAAGGGATTTTTAGAAGACACAAACAGCTCTGCAACCATTTCTGCTGGTATCATGATTTATCTTCTTCTGGCAATGCTTGTGTGATACAAGTTCAAGGGATGTCAGTACTCTGTGTGGCAGTAAGATGTCTTTGAAGACTATCACAACAAAATATTTTCACATTCTGCATACTCTAGAAAGGTGCTAAACAGTCTGTATTCACCTGTCCTGGTTTGAGCTGGAGCAACACTAATTCTGTTCAGTGATTTCACTTTTCAGCTCAGTCTCTTCTCAGTACCTGCCCTTTCTGAAGTTAATGGCATGGTTCTGCAGACAGTGTCTGCTCCTAGAAGTGACTGCTCTTGATGTTTTAAGATGCTACCAAGAACAGGTATGTTCCTGCTGACTGCAGGGTGGTTGGACTAAATGACCTTTGGAGGTTCCCTTCGAGCTCAAACCACTTCATGATTGTATATCACAGAGAGGTGCAGCCTGCATTTGGCTACGCCTCAGCAATCCAGCATAGAAAATGCCACTCCAAGTTTAAAACTGAAAATGGTGTTTAGGTTGTAGTGCATTAAAAAATGACCACTTCTAGTGGTCATAGTGCTTGTATGTGATAGGATGATCTGGCACCTGCTTCACTGAATGAAAATAAATAAGGCACAGGAAACCTTTGTGTTGTCAGACCAAATCCTAGAAATCTTTTATTTAAAAGAAATGCTACTTATACAGTGTCTGCAGAGACATCATGCATTTGTTCTGCTTGAAAAAACTCATTGCAGCTATATGGCTACAAGCTGAAACAAATGAAAGCCTAGGAGATGTTTTTCTCACCAGGCTGCCTCTCCTCCCAGGGCCAAGGAGGATGATCTCCCTCCATACAGCTATGTAAGGGCTTCCCTTGAGAGAGAAGCTGAGCATGGGTAGGGCTGGAATGAGTGATGTTTTGTTTATTCTTACTGATAAATAGGTGATTTCTTGCAGCACACTTAAGGATGCTGTTAGGAATGTATTTTTAGATCTCCACAGGCAAATGTGGGGAAGTCTCCCCAGCCTTCTTCAACCAGAGTGCATTTTTACAGTTCCTATGTTCAGCTATGAACCAAGTCCTTTTGTAGCATTGATAAATGTCCCTTTGTGGCAGAGTCAAGCCTTGCTCGTTCTGCCTAAATCTGAGCTATACTATATGCTCGAAAAAGGATTATCTACATCTTTCCTAAGGGATGATGTGAGTAATGAGCAATTAGTCCACAGCAGGCCAGCTTTTCATGAAAATTCCTTCCTTTTATGTATATTCTGCTTTTGTTAACAGAAACTGACCTTTATATTTTGAATTACCAGCTCCCTGGAGATTCTCTAATCTCCAAACTATGAACAAATAAAATAAAATAGAAATTTAAAGTAAACTATCCTTTCTCAGTTGAATTCCAGTGTAAACATCATAACTGGCAAGGAAATATTCCTCTATTTAATAGTTAAACAATGTTAAGAAGGCTCATTGTAATAGCCAACTGGGGTTTCATATGGGCATTTCAAGTATAAGAATGGTGTGCTATAAAGGTTCTTGTTTTCATAGATCAGCCTTTATAATGCTATATCTGACTTGCTTTTGTGTGGTGCATATTGGATGAGGCAGTGAGTGATAAGAGTTTCAACCTTCCAGGTAAGTACTTGTGAAAGAAAAGCAAGGAGGCCAGTGCAGAGTACGTTGCAGGAGCACAAATCCCAGTCGTAGAATCACAGAGTGGTCTGGATTGGAAGGGATCTCAAAGGTCATCTAGTCCAACCCTCCTACAGTAAGCAGAGGCATCCTCAACTAGATCAGGTTGCCCAGAGCCCTGTTGAGCCTCACTTTGAACTCACTTTGTGGCCCCAACCACCTTCCTGAGTGACCAGTTCCAGCATTCCACCACCCTCATCTGTTCCTAACATCCAATCTAA
Organism: Tricholaema leucomelas; assembly: GCA_013400475.1. Lineage (NCBI taxonomy): Eukaryota > Metazoa > Chordata > Aves > Piciformes > Lybiidae > Tricholaema lacrymosa > Tricholaema leucomelas. The sequence continues at coordinate 533,658 of WAAF01008559.1, forward strand.
ATCTGCTCTTCTCTATTTTGAAGCCATTGCCCCTTGTCCTGTCACCGCAGACCTTTGTAAACAGTCCCTCTCCAGCCTTCTTGCAGTCCCCCTTCAGGTACTGGAAGGCTGCTATTAAATCTCTCCAGAGCCTTCTCTTCTCCAGGCTGAACAACCCCTGCTCCCTCAGCCTGGAACATTCTCCTGACAGTCCTTGTACCTTCACCTTAAAGCAGGGGAGAAGTGGGTTAAAATACCTGGGATGAAATAGTTAATTTTCTATGCCCTGTGGAATGTAGATGACCAGGGATGTAGACCTCTTTATAAAAATACATGGATTTTTTTCATGAAATTAACATAATTTCTCTAGAAGTTCAAACAATCTGACAGTAACTCAGAAAGAACTAGGTGCCTTGCCTAAAACTGCATACACACACAAGAGCTTGAATGCTTTGGAAGTCATTTCTATTAGAAAATTCTATGAAGGGAGACAAACCCAACGAGGAGAGGCTGAGGGAGCTGGGGTTGTTTAGCCTGGAGAAGAGGAGGCTCAGGGCAGACCTTATTGCTGTCTACAACTACCTGAAGGGAGCCTGTAGGCAGGTGGGGTTGGTCTCTTCTGCCAGGCAAGCAGCAATAGAACAAGGGGACACAGTTTCAAGTTGTGCTGGGGGAGGTCTAGGCTGGATGTTAGGAGGAAGTTGTTGGCAGAGAGAGTGATTGGCATTGGAATGGGCTGCCCAGGGAGGTGGTGGAGTCACCGTCCCTGGAGGTGCTCAAGAAAGGCCTGTATGAGGCACTTAGTGCCATGGTCTAGTTGACTGGATAGGGCTGGATGATAGGTTGGACTGGATGATCTTGGAGGTCTCTTCCAATCTGATTGATTCTGTGATGATTCTAAGAGAAAAGAGAAGTATCCTTAGGTAGACTGAGATGAGCCACAACTTGGAGAACTTGGCAAGAAGAATGAATGGTTTGTAAAAGAGCAGATAAGTGCTGAGCTGCATTACAGACATGGGCAGTATAAGCCTGTCTGCTCTTCACCACAGCTTGTGCCTTAAACCTTTCATTGTAATCGGGGTGTGTCCACACAGTGCTGGAAATTTAATGCTTTCTCCATAGACTGAATGGGAAGGCCAATTAGGGTCTGCTGTGCTGGTGATTTCTTGGGTAGACTTCTGCTCACTGAAATAACTAATTAATGTCATACACGCCTCAGAATATGTAAAATAGTAACAACACAGTCAATTTATCACAGCTTTGCTGAACTGAGGTGAAAGCTTGCTTGACTACATGTTGTTTTTCCTCATCAAGTCCCTTAGGGAAGATCTTTTTCCCTCATATTTTTTTGCATCATTACAAAACCTTTGGAACGATCTCACAAGTTCTTAACAAATTGAAGAAGATATTGTCTGCTTGTTTCTTTAAGGACCATCTCCCAGTGCACTTGAGCCAATTTCTTTTCAGTCCTCATCTTTGATTTGTTTCAAAGAACCTGAAAAAACACTCACAGAAACCAATTTACAAACACACCTAGCAAGGTTGCTTGGTTTGTCTGCAATGTGATGGCAATGCTGTAATATCACAGAGTATTAGGTTCCAGATAGAGCTGCCTGCTTGTTACTGGTGTGAAATGGGGATCCTTTAGAACAGGAATCTACCTATAAGATGTTTAAGATACTGTACCTTATAAGTATCTGTTTTTTGATAAACTATATATATATGAATATTTGATACATTCTGTGTGAATATATATATTTGATAAATTATATGTATATGAATGCAGGGAGGAAAAAACCCCCACACTATTTATGCAATGGAAAAGAAGTTAAAATATACACAGGATTACTGAAAGTGCTGGTGAACAATTCACAGAATCACAGAATTAACTAGGTTGGAAATGACCTCTAGAGGACATCTAGTCCAGCACCCCAGTGGTAAGCAAGGACATCAAGGGAGGTTCTCTTCCCCATCTACTTTGCCCTGGTGAGACCTCATCTTAAATACTGCCTTCAGTTTTGGGCTCCCCAGTTTAAGAGGGACAGGGATCTGCTGGAGAGGGTCCAGCAGAGAGCTACAAGGATGATTAGGGGACTGGAGCACTGCCTAATAAGGGACCTGGGGATTTTTAGTCTGGAGAAGACTGAGAGGGGATTTAATCAATGTTTATAAATATCTGAGGGCTGGGGGTCAGGAGTGGGGGACAGGCTCTGCTCACTGCTCCCTGGCATAGGAAAAGGAGCAATGAATGTAAGCTGCAGCACAGGAAGTTCCACCTCAACACAAGGGGGAACTTCTTTACTATAAGGGTCCCAGAGCACTGGCACAGGCTCCCTAGAGAAGTTGTGCAGTCTCCTCTGGAGACTTTCAAGGCCTGTCTGGATGTGTTGCTGTGTGACCTGAGCTAGATTTCGTGGTCCTGCTTTGGCAGGGGGTTGGACTCGATGGTCTCTCTGTGTCCTTTCCAACCCCTGACATCCTGTGATCCCCAACTAGATCAGGTTGCTGAGAGCCTCGTCAAGCCTGACTTTTAATGTCTGCAGGAATGGGGCCTCAACAACCTCTCTGGTCAACTTATTCCACTGTTCTACCACTGTCATAGTAAAGAACCTCTTCATGAAGTCCAATCTAAATCTACCCTGCTCTAATTTCAAACCATTGCTCCTCATCCTATCCCTACAGGCCTTCGTAAATAGTCTCTCTCTCCATTCTTCTTGCAGGCCCCCTTCAAATACTGGAAGGTTGCTATTAGGTCTCCCCAGAGCCTTCTGTAGGATGAATAATTCCCTCTGCCTGTCTTCATAGGTGCTCCAGCCCTCTGATCATTTTTGTGACTCTCCTCTGGACCTTCTCCATCAGTTCCATGTCCTTCTTGTGTTGAGGGGCCCAGAGCTGGACACAGTACTCCAGGTGAGGTCTCACCAGAGTTTATGATGACTACAGTGGCTAGAAGTTGTAGATTTCCCTTTTGCTAAGGTGGCAGACAGACCAGAGCTTGTGTGAACAAAAGGGAAAGCAGTTTCAGCCTAGGGTACCCTTTTGCCAGTTCTTTGCTTTTCCAGCCTCACTCTGAGCCACTGTCTATAACACCTTCACCTATCTCAACATCAGCCACATGCATAAAATTCTGTACTAGCTTCAAGTATGGCCAAGAAACAGCATCTCAGGCAAATGTCAGGAAAAAAAAATACATTCAGCAATGAACTCGGCTTGGGAAAACTCCCTCTGCTTTTTGGATGCTGCAAATGCCCTTAAAAGTTACTGTATGAACAAACTGTATGGCCAAATAAATTACTTTCCCCCAAATCTTTGCTCTTTCTGACAGAAAGTCAGGAGGAAGCTTTACTTTGGCCATGCTGTTTTGTGTAGGCTCTATCATGAGTACCTCTTTTAGAAGAGTCATTTTAGCTGTCCATTTTTAATACTCTGAGACATGGGAAAATAAACCCCCACATAAATAACAGTTTTACTTTACAGTATTAAAATCCTTGAGCTTTATTAAAAGAGATAGGAAAGAGCAGTGAGTTTGTGAAAAGTTAATGATACTTCTGAGAGGTCTGGAGAAAAGAAGGCTAAAAGGGAGAATCTAATTGCCACCTTCAGCTACAGAGGGAGTGCTTGCAGGCAAGGCAGAACCACACTCTTCTTAGGCACCCAGAGGAAGGATGAGCAGCAACAGACACAATTGCAGCAAGGGAAACTCCTATTAGGAAAAGGCAAAGCATTCTCCACAATAAGCAGCAGTCAGAGGTGCTGAGGAAGCTGATCTGGCATTGAAGTTGCACTGCCTTGAGCTGCAGGTGGAACTACATCATCTCTAGAGGTCCTCCCCAGACTAAGTTATTCTGATTGTATGGAGTGATATTTCCAAGTCATAATAACAACCTGGCTCTCCACCTGAAGTGTTGGTATTGTAATTTGGATTTTAAAAGTAAATAAGTTAAAGCTGATCTTTCCCTAGATTTTGCACCAAGTTTAGGGAGGGTGATGCTTGTGTGCAAGTCTGTGTCAGACACTGCAGCAATTTACAGATGCAGGGTACAGAGCTCAGTAAATCCAAGAGCTGAAAGCAAGTTCAAAGTCCTTTTGATAGGTTGTGCATTAGTTTTCTTAAATCTAATAAAAATAACATTGGTTTTTCTAAAGGAACTATGATTGTTTGGGTGTTACCCACCCCCACCCCCACCCCCCCTTAAGAAAATCACCCAGACTAGATTCAGCCAAACTGGAAATTAGAATGAAGCTTTATATTTACAGCTTAGCACAATATACAGGCAGATATTTACAATCTATACTGTGCTAGTTTGAAGCAAGCTAGAATGTTTTGGTGAGAAGAACTAGATTACAGGCTGTGAAAACAATGGTGATGTCTACTTCCCTCATAGGCTTACTGAGAGATACAAGAAGAAGAATCAAAACATAGATAAGGCACTCTAATTCTCCTGGGAGAAGTAGCTGGGGAGCTCTGAGCTGCATCTCTCTCTAACCTCACCCTCTGTTTTTCTGATTAATCCACTTGGCTTCCTAACCCCCTGGCCAAACCTCCATTCTTCCTTGGGACTGGGGTAAGGTTGAGAGGGGTAGGGGGAAGGTGAAGGGGTGGTTGGGAGCCCCTCCTGGGGACTCAGGTTTCTGAGAGGGTTGTTGGGTTTCTCTATTACCTTTTACCTTGTACATTTCTGTATAAAACTGTATAACTTGTAAATATCTGCTTTTATATTGAGCTAAGCTGTAAATAATAAGCTTCACTCAATTTCCAGAGCTGGCTAAGTCTAGTCTGGGTGATTTCCAAAGTGGGGGGGGGTGGGGAACACCCAAACCATCACATATACAGAAATATACAAGTTAAAAAAGTAATACAGAAACACAACAGCCCTCCCAGAAACCAGAGTCCCCAGGAGGGCTCGCAACCACCGTTCCACCTCTCTTTCACCCCTCTACCTTATCCCAGACTTTGCCTTATGTTCAAGGTGAGTTTGGAGAATCTGTCAGGGGAGTTAGGAAGCAGAAGGATTAGTTGCACAGACAGCAGGTTAGAGAGAGAGGGAGGCAGCCAAAGCCAGAGAGCAACTCTGTTATCTATGTTTGTGTTCTCGTTTTTATACATCTCAGCAAGCCTATGAGTGAAGTAGCCATCACCATTGTTCCCTTTTCACAGCCTATAATCTAATTCTTCTCAACAAAATATTCCAGCTAGCTTCAAACTAGCACAGGAACTTTGTAATAATACAAATTAAACTGGTTAAGCGTGATAAACCCTTAGTGTTGAATAGATGTATTTTAAAAACAACTGTGGTAAACTGTGTTTTGGACTGTGGTTCCTTTGCTCTGATAGAACTGATGTCATTATTGAATTTATAGAGCAGGTTTCTAGAAAATTCTGGATGTTGCTGGAGATTGATCACATTATTGCAGGAGATGCAATCAAGCTCACAATTAGTCATAGATACTGGTGCTAAGCTGATATTTAGACAAGCCTTTGACATATCAATCAATGTGATATTATGAAAGCCTGATTGAAGTTGATCATACCATAATTCATTTTTGCTACTTGAAAAAATAAATAAATTAGGTGATTTTAATGAAAAAAAGGTCTTCTTTACACTTGGAGTATTTAGATTCCACTGAATATCTAATGTTCTCTTACAAGTAGTGATTAAATGTGACCTTCAGTCACTGCTTTCCTCAAAGTGATCAAAAATAATTACTACTTGGAAAAAAAAATAGTTTGCTGCAGTAGTTACTGCAAGTAGAGGTAAATCTACTGGAGCTTGCAGGATAAACCTATTAATTTTGGTGTTATAATTATTTTATATTATATAATTATTTATTAATTTAGGTTTTAGTAATTTAAGGGAGGCTGTAGCCAGGTGGTCTCTTCTGCCAGGCAACCAGCAACGGAACAAGGGGACACAGTCTCAAGTTGTGCCAGGGGAGGTCTAGGCTGGATGTTAGGAGGAAGTTGTTGCCAGAGAGAGTGATTGGCATTGGAATGGGCTGCCCAGGGAGGTGGTGGAGTTGGCATCCCTGGAGGTGTGAAAGACTGGATGGGGCACTTAGTGCTATGGTCTAGTTGACTGGACAGGGCTGGGTGCTAGGTTGGACTGGATGATCTTGGAGGTGTCTTCCAACCTGATTGATTCCTTGGTTCTATGATTCTATGAATTTACAGCTTTGCCTGTTTAATTCTGACAGGTCATTAAAGCAATGATTGGATTACTCATATAATGTTTGCCTGGCTTTGGTTCTTATTCACGTCTGAAAGGTTATCTGTGTGAAAAGCATTGGTTTCTTTTTCAGGTTTGAAGTTTGTGACATCCAGGCAGGAAAACACAATGCTTGCATTATTTAGAAAGAGCAATGTAGCAGCACTGGGAAGCACCCTTCCATAATATGAAGTGAATATTCATCTTCCTAAGAGATGCTTCTCCTTAAGGAAACGTATGGGATTCTGTCACTGGCTGTTTAATAATTCCAGAAGTTGAGTGATTTACGCCAGAGCTGGAGAGCGCCCTGTTTGCCTGCCATCTGTCCCAGCTAATCTCTGGATTCCATCTACAAACGTGAATGACTTACAGCCTCCCTGATTAATGGCATCTATCATTTTCTTCACAACACACTGCAATTAATCTCACCCTGTCCCAGGGGTCCGCTGCAGTAATAGGTTTCAGTATGGGGGGGGGGGAGCAGCCTGCAAAAGTCCTTTTGGAAAGAACATCCTCTTCGTCTTTCCTCCCCCATGCCCCCCTTATTATTTTTTTACTTCCTCCCCCTCCTTTCCCTTTTCTTTTTTACCTTACTCCCTTTCCCCCCCCCTTACCCTTTACTTCACTTAACTTCTTTCCCCTCTCCCGTCTCTCTATCTTGTTCCACAGCCTTGTCAAGTGCACCAACGTCAGCAGCTCCCTGACCCGGCTCTGGCCGTCTGCCCAAGCGCAGTGTCCCCGCTCCGTCCGCGGGGCCGCGCTGCGCGTGGGGTAAGCTCGGGCCCGAGGGGGCGGCGGGCAGGTGCCCGGGCCAGGAGTAAGAAGAGGAGAAGGAGCAGAGGGCAGCTGCAGCTGCATTGCGGATGGAGCCGCTGGTCATGAGGGGGGCGGCCGCGTGATGCCGGGGGCGGGTGAACGCCCGCGGAAAGGAGCGTGGGCGGTGCGGGACACTGAGCGGGCGCGGAGCCTCCGCCCTGCCGCCGCAGCGGGGAGGTGCTGCCGCCGGGGCCCGGGCAGCGGAGAGGGGAGGTGAGTGCTGGCGGGCGCGGAGGGGTGTGCGGTGCTGCTCCGGACGTCCCTTTCCACCGCTCCGGGGGAGGGGAGCATCTGCCCCAGGGTCAGCCTGCCCCGGTGCGCGGAGACACCGCGGAGAGGTGCGGGGGAGGCGCGCAGCAGCTCTGGGCGCTGGGGTAGAAGTTGCGGATGGCCTCGGAGCTGGGCTGGAACCTGCGCCGCGCGCCTCGTTCTCTCCCGCCGTGTCAGGCAGCAGTGCCCCGCGCTGCCCCGGGTCGGCTCTGAGGGGGCCGGGAACCGGCTCTGGCGCCCGTGTGGGCACTGCCCGTGTTGTTGCAGAGGCAGCCGGGCGTCCGCCAGGGAAAACCGCTCGGGGTGTTTGGGCTGCTCTAAGGAATTTAGCCATCCGAGAAGCGGCTCCTCAGCGCTGGTTCCCCTCTTGGCGGGGCCAAAGCGAAAAGGCGGGACTCGGAGCCGTGTCTGTGCAAAGCGAAGGCTCGAGGGGGTCGGGCTCCCCGCGGACAGGCCGTCGGGTCCGCGCTGAAACTTCTTGTTTTGTGAAAGTAAATAACTTGCTGTCTCAGAAAGACATGAAAAAAATTACGTGTATGTGTGTGTATGTCTATATATATATATGAATATAAACCCTCACTTGGCAGGTTAATTTGTGCATGTCACAGCAGTCCGATTGTGGTGTTTTCCTTCATACACCATCGGGAAACTCACTGCCTTGCAGCGCTCAGAGCTGTTACATAGTTGCGAAGCATTTTGTAACAGGGCTGGTGGTGTTGATGCTCTCAGAGTGCCCAAGAGGTGTGTGAGGAGAGAAAGAGAGTGGAGAGACTCAAGAGCCCAAACATTGAGAGTTCTGGAGCACAACCGAAAATAAAGAAAAGGCTTTAACTCTCCATACTCCTACAGTAAATGCTGTTGTCATAAAGCTAATTTCAAGTTGATGATGTTTTGCTGACACATCTGAAGTAAAGTAAGATCTGTGATACTCTGGAAACTCGAAAAAAAAAAAGGTCTATCTTCTGGAGGCAGTTCTGTGTGTAGTAAACATAATGTGCAACACTATGTTTGCTAGGTTGAGGTGCAACACTGAGGTTGAGGTGCTGAGTTCACCGACAAGATTCTGGCTTGGCTATATTGAGCAGTTTATAAGTCAGCAGTAAGTTTGAGGGTGCTTCGTGGGAGAAAGCTGTTTTAACAAACTCTTGTACTTCCTTAAAAATGCCCACTTTAAAAAACTGACCAGCTCATCCTTTAATTGTAGGACAGCACATTTAAATTATTTGCCACATATGTATAGGTCACAGGATGAGCTCTTTGCGTCCCTCCCAACCCCTAACATCCTATGATTCTATGACTTACCTTGCCCTTTAGTCCTCTTTTCCAAAGATGCTATTTGAGAAAGCCTTTGTGGATGAGAAGTCTCTTGGAGGGCACCTGGAAGACAGTGTGGGGGGTGGATGTTTTATCCAAGTTGCTTGAGAACAGCATGCTGTGCTTTGGGAGCAGGTGCTTTTCTCTCAGGTACACATTGTCCATGACCTAATACCGTTTTGGCCATACCATTGGATTTATTTTGGAATGACTTGGTTTCTCTTAAGGCCATTGTTGTAATGTTAGATAATCTCAGATGTTTCTAAAATATCAAGATGTATGTGACTGGTTCGTTTTGCTAGACCTGTCCTGAGCTGTCATTCAGCAGGACTGTAAAGCTGATCCTTCTTCTTACCTGGAGTCCTCAGAAGTTTCACTGGTTCTTTGGCACTGCTCTGCAGCAATGCCAGTTTTCTGGTAGACACCTGCTTTGCTTTGCCAGTTGTTTTTCTGTCCTTGGAATGCATTGAGACTTAATATTGCCAGTGTCTTGTCTTTATAAACTAAGGAGTTTAAGGCATCTTTAGCAACTATCACTTTATTCCTGGTGTTTTATCATTTGTTTTACTGGGCAGTACAACATACCAGAAATTCCAGCAGTGGTTAGGCACTTGGGTCTGCATATATCTTCCCACACTATGCATTTTACAGCGAGAGGCAGTAGTGGGAAGCTGACACAGTGGCAGTGTTCTGACACAGTAATTCTGTAGGTTGTATATCATGTCAGTGCACTGTATTACAGCAGTTGTACCTAGCTTATTTGTCACAGCTGGCTATAAGAGAGGGGGAAGGGAACTAAGATTGCCTCAGGCCTTCCTTCAAATCCACATGAGAACAACAAAGTTTTGATTTGGATGTTGTTGAAACATTAATGTGATCAGAGGAGAAAAGGATAATTGCAATGAATAGTTTGTATTTGATACCAAAAATCTTGAAGCAGTGAATTCAGCCAAAGTAGCCAAATCCTATGGCTTCCATGCTCAGTAGTTCCTTTGGTTACTACTCGGTGTGAGTAGGGTGAAATGCCTTGTCCTTTATCTCTCCATGACCACTCTGAAATCTGAAGGTGCAAGTCATTGCTTCATTGCACTTAATCAATAGTTAATCAATGTATCCAAAATGTATTCAGAATGCAATCAGGAAGACAAAGCATTTTAGTTTAAAGCTCCAAACTGTATTAAATTAATTCTTATCCATGGCGTTGTCTACTTCCTGCAGTTTGATTCCATGAGAGTGAAAAGACAGTATGTAGGTAATAAAAGGGGTATCCTGGCATTTGTTTCTTTAAGAATATGAATGAAATTATTTCTTATTTATTTTCTCAGGTACTTGTGACTTTAACCCTGGTTTCAAACCCTGTCAGGTAAATGCATAATGAAGGAGGTGCAGGAAGAGGTCATAGAATTGTCAGGGCTAGAAGGGACCCCAAAGATCATTTAGCTCCAACTCCCCTGCCATGGCCAGGGACACCTCACACTAGGTCAGGCTGCTCAGAGCTGCATCCAGCCTGGCCTTAAATACCTCCAGGGATGAAGCTTCCACCACCTCCCTGGGCAACGCGTTCCAGGGTCTTCAACCTCATGGTGAAGAACTTCTTCCTAACGTCCAATTGGAGTCTATCCACTTCTAGTTTTGCTCCATTCCCCCTAGTCCTGTCACTACCTGATATCCTAAAAAGTCCCTCAGCAGCTTTCCTGTAGGCCCCCTTCAGATACTGGAAGGCCACCATAAGGTCTCCTTATAGCCTTCTCTTCTGCAGACTGAACAGCTCCAACTCTCTCAGCCTGTCTCCATAGGAGAGGTGATTTGCTAGAATGCTAATATGCATCACAGATTCCAGTCTGCTACTTAAGACTGTTCTGATATAATTGCTCCTCTTTCTTCCAGAGGTAGAACTATTAATGAGCTAAATATATTCCATATCTTTTTTGAGCTGTTAGGTGCTCTGTGCTTATGATAATAAAGCTGTCAGAAACTCTGCCCTGTCCTCGAACTCCCTGCAAGGGAGATACCCTAATATCACAAGAAGTGGTTCTCAAGTGTTTGCAGACCACTAAAAGTGTTGCAGTGGAATCAGTTCTCCATTTAAATCTTGCTGTCAGTAGGCCTGTTTGTCTTCATGATGTAGTGTAGACCTCTTGGAAGTTATCTGCATGTTACAGGTTGAAAATTGAGGTTGTAAACTTTGAGAATCCACTTGAACTTTGAGGTGGCTGACTGATTGTGTATAGATGCATAGCAACTTCCCTTGCATTTGTGAATGAAAACCAAGCCCCTCATTGCACAGGTCACCCTTTTTCCTCTGTCAGTATAACAAGATGACAAAGTTGAGGCCTTGCAATGAAGTAATGATTAGTTAATTAGTGTTAATATCATGATATAAATATATCATATATAAAGATCTGCAGTAGAAACCTAGGAAATAAAGGAAACGTTCACCTGAACTGCCAATGTCATGTAGCAGTGGCAAAGACAAACAACTAACCTTATGATGATATCTGAGTAGGGACATCTGCAAGAATATATAACCGAAATTGGACCAGGTGCTAAGAAGAACTGCCAGGATGCTTGAATATTTAGCAAGCCTGCCTTATCAAAAAGAGATAGGGAGATTTTGGTTTGTTTCACTAAGTGAAATGGAAGTTATGTAGGATATGTAGTCCATCTCCAAAATTGAAAGGAGATCAAGAGAGGAGAAGCAGAACGTTGTAATAAAGGACATTGCTGGCACAAGAACGACCAAGTATCTACTACTCCTGATGACTTTTTGTGGGGCATAAATTTAGGGAATGTCCTTCTGTTTGAGAACATAGGTTCTGAAACATCCAGTGGCAGTAGAGAGGGATAGGGGAATGCTGCACAAGTTTTGAGATAGAGTTTGTCCAGAATGTTCCCGAAGGAATCATATGCTTAGCAGTGGTACGAGCCCAGGAAAATGGTTGCATTTAGCTTCTGTCAAAGCTTTAAATGTCATGTCACACAAGGCGCCAATCCAGTTCCCCTCCAGTCTGTTTAAAAGGCAGCCTCACAAACCCTTCTTTCTGTTTTGGCACTTGCCAACGTTTAACCCCTCTGGAGGGACTTCCTTTCTACGTCAGGTTTAAGCTGCTTGTCTGTGCCTTAGCAGGCTAAAGCCGCATTGTGTGCAGCCTGTCTCTCTGTTCTTGCTTCTTCTGCCTTTCCTTTAGCAGCCTTCTGGGCTGCCTGAAGTGGGAGATTAATCTCGCCCCCTCTCCTGTTCCTCAGTGTGTGCTTAGGACTGGCTCCAGCTCTGTATGTCCTGACACACTCTCCTAAATTTGAATATTTGAAATGGTTTCCAAGCATAGCCCTTTCATACAGCTAATAAGAAAAACTGGGCAATGTGGATGTTTTCAGATACTCTTCTTTCACCTTAAAATATCAAGGGCAGCAAAGAGAGCATCCAGAGTAATTTCTGGAGCTCAAACTTTGCTAACAATGACAGAGAGTTGTGAAAGAGATGGAAAGGCAAGTTTAGAAAAGCTTTGGTGAGGGGAATCTTGTTCTTTTTCTCCTCCTTTTTGTGCAGTGCATAAGAAAATGTTAGTTTGCTTTCATGACAATCCATGCCTCAGATAATGGCACAGGCTTCTATTTGGCTCTCAGTCCTTCCTTAGAGATGTCTTCAGGATTAATCCATTAGCAGCCACTGTGGAGGATGTGCTACACTCTTCCTGGTTGGAATCAGGATGCCAATTTGGGAAATACTGCTTTATTGCTTGGTGGATATGTGGGGGTACCTTGTAAGCTTTGGGATTACTTTTTCTGTCTGGGTAGAAATGAGTTTGTGTAATACAGTTTTATTTAGTAGAAAGACATTTGGCATGGGGAATTCTAAAGGTCATAGATAACAAATGGAGCAGGATAAGTGAGGACAGCCTCTCTCTCGCCTGGTGCATCGGAAGATCAACAATGGCTCTAATGTTACAGAGGTAGAAGTCCAAAAGGCATCAGGCAGTTGAGTTTGGAGTGTGGATGGCTTCACTCTGGCCAGTGTGAAAAGAGCAGAGAGAGACACATTTAAGCTGTTCTTAGGAAACTTGGGCGATTTTTGGAAATACCTCACTGTATTTATGTAATTATTTACCCCTTCTCTGACTTTTTATTTCCTCACTCTTGATTACTACCCACTTTTTTGGGGGTTTCTCTTAATATATTTTTAAGCACCTTTTCCTCCTGTTTGCTTACTAATCTGCCTACTCCTTTGTCTTTACTGTATTCTGCCTACCCTTATGTCTTTTAGTACCTGCATCCCCAGAGCTAAGGCAACAGAAAGTTTTAAGCAAGTCTATTAGTGTTGCATTTAAGTGTGTGTAGGTAACTTTTTTTCTTCCAAGTGTAGGTAACTTTTTTTTCTTTTTTCTGGTTGTGGTTTGATTTTGTATTGGTTTTTATTATGTTAAGACTTCTGGACAGAAATTTCATGGAGTGCTTAATATTACTTTTGCTTAATAAAACTTCAGCTAGATTGTAAAATTAATTTAGGTTGAGTTGCCTGAGGGAGAGACTAAACACATAATTATTGCCTCAATTTACAATATGGGTTTTTTACTATGCAAAGAGTAAATTGCCTTCTCTATCCAAAATGCAAATCATTGTGTTGAAATCTATAATGTCATGGGGGAGGCAACATTACAAGGACAAAAAAATGCATTAAGTGAACTTACTATTTTTAAGGAGATTATGAATTATATTTATTGAGCTTTCTCTTTGTGTGGTTTTCCTCTTTTTTTTTTTTTTTTCTGGTTGTGGTTTGATTTTTTTATCGAGGTTTTGTTTTGTTTGTTTCTTTGGTTTTTTTGTGTTTTGTTCTTGGGTGGGGTTGGTTTGTTTGTTTTGTTTT
>WAAF01008559.1:547115-561381 GCA_013400475.1 Tricholaema leucomelas
TGGTTTTCCTTTTTTTTTTTTTTTTTTCTGGTTGTGGTTTGATTTTTTTTTTTTTGTTGTTTTGTTTTGTTTGTTTCTTTGTTTTTTTTTGTGTTTTGTTCTTGGGTGGGGTTGGTTTGTTTGTTTTGTTTTAATCCTAAACTTGAGATTTGCTTTTGTCTTCGTTGAGGAAAAAGAAGTGATGAGTAGCCTACCACAGATGAGCCAGTAACAGTTTTGCCTTAACATTATCACCTGCTTTTAATGCATGTGTATGGGTTTCCTGGTCCTGTTTTGAGTTAGCCAATAGGATGTAAAAGTAATCTGTGTTTTTCCAAACCAAACTTTATATAACCTTGCTTCTTGGTGCTGTGATTCCTCTTTTATTGGTTGTTTGTCTTTTTGTGTGTGTTTTTGGTTTTGTTTTGGTGTTTTTTTTGTGTGTGTTTTTCATTTTTGGTTTTTATTTTTTTTTTCTCCTGAGATTTCCTTTTGTTTTCCTTGAGGAAAAAGAATAGAAGTGATGAGAAGCCAACCACAGATGAACAAGTAACAGTTTTGCCTCAACATTATCCTGCTTTTTTGCCTACTTTGCCTTAACATATACTTACTTTTAATGCATGTGTATGAGTTTTCTGGTCCTGTTTTGAGTTACCCAATAGAATGTAAAAGCTACTCAGTAGTCTGTGTTTTTCCAAACCAAGCTTTATCTAAACTTTCTTCTGGGTGCTGTGATTCCTCCTTTAAAAAGAGGTGGTTGAAATTGGAAGATTGGAAAAGCTTCTCCCACTTCGCGTTCAGAGAGTATTAAAAACTAAATGCAGCACCTTAGACACCTCCTGGTCTTTAAGAGTTCTGTTACTGAAAGGGAGAAGTTTCCTCCCATTGTCTTCTGTATGTGTAAGACTAGATTGGATAGTCCAGTAACTAATAGAGTGGTATTCCTCCAATTAGGTACACAGAAAAAGATTAATCTTAAAGTAATTGAGGGCAGATCAAGACACTTTGAGGAACCCATTACAGTGCCTGTGATTGTGTGAATTATCTCACTAAGGATGATGGATAGAAATCCCAGACAGAAATGCTTTGTAACAATGCAGCTTTCAGTGGTCTTTGTAATTAATTTAATAAATGTTTTGGAGATTGACTAATATACATATAATGACCTTTTTGTTTAGGTCAATGCAAAGTTTAATATGTCTAGGAGATTAGTATTGATCAAAGGAAAGCCAAAATCAATCCAGGATTTTGAGGGTCATTACGCTTGGAAATAGGATGCAATACAGAAGATACTGCAACTGTTAGATTATGGGAGACTTTGAATTATGGAAAAAATAGCAATAATAACAGTATTAATTAGTTGTAGTCACCAAGGGGGAACAAAAAAGGTCAACTTGATAAAAGATTAATTATTCAAATAAATAATGTCGAACTCTTTATAGCTTTCTTTAGTTTGACAGATGACCTTGCTGAAGTCAACATTAAACTTTGCTTCAGTGGTGGAGGGGTTTTGTCCTTCTCTGTATTTGAAGCTATGAGCTGGGGTGGAGGGAGAGGGTTTCTTTAGACACATATGGTTTTTTAAATGGCAATTTTTTATTCTCTCTTGCACCTCCTCCTTGGATGTTTTGCACAGTTGAAGAGTGAACAGTTCTCTACACATGTAGAGAACTGTGTAGAGAAAAGAGAGGTGAATTACAACACGATGTACCCTTCAAATACTTCATAACAGGCATAGCCCACTCCTCTGGAGGTGAATGAGTGATGCTTGCTAAAAAAGATATATTTGAATAGAAGGTTTTAGTTGAATTATTTATAACAATAATTGTTTTGCTCGATAGGAAATTTCTGACCTGGGTACTTCAGTTAAAACCAACCTGGTTGTAATTCTGATGATCTTGGGTGAGAGTTTTCAACAGAAGTAAAGTGTGCTGGCACTGTGACTTAACTCACAAGATGTTAGGGGTCGGAAAGGACGCAAGGAGATCATCGAGTCCAGCTCCCCTGCCAGAGCAGGACCATGCAATCTAGCTCATGTCACACTGGAACACTGTCCTGGAGGATCCAGACAGGCCTTCAAAGTCTCTAAAGAAGGAAACTCTGCAACCTCTCTGGGAAACCTTTTTCAGTGCTCTGTGACCTTTACAGTCAAGAAGTTCCTCCTTGTGTTGCGGTGGAACCTCCTGTGCTGCAGCTTCCATCTGTTGCTCCTTGTCCTATCCCAGGGAGCATGTGAGCAGAGCCTGTCCTGCCCTCCTGACCTCCAGCTCTCAGATGTTTATAAACATTTATTAAATCCTTTTTCAGTCTTCTCTTCTCCAGACTAAAAATCCCCAGGTCACTCAGCCTCTCCTCATAAGGCATACCTTGCAGTCCCCTAATCATCCTCATAGCTCTCCACTGGATCCTCTCCAGCAGATCCTTGTCACTCTTAAACTGGGGACCCCAAAACTGAATGCAGTGTTCAAGACGAAGTCTCACTAGGGCAGAGTAGAGGGGAAGGGGAACCTCCCTTGATCTGCTGGATGTCTGTTTTGTATGAACTGAGGTAGCATGAGCAGTATTTTAGCCAAGATTACTTTCTCCTCCTGTTCTCACAAGCTATTAAAATAAATGAAGGTTATTCTATTTCTATTCTGTACAAAAGTCATCTTCTGATGGAACCTTTTCTGCAGGTGATGTTCTCCACGATTAATTGGTGTAGTCTCATTGATGTCTACAATTATACTTTGGTCTATCATCTAGCCTTATATATTATCACCTCAAAGTGTAGTTAAGATGATGTATTATGCATTTAAATTTATGAATGGATACTTGTTTATCATCTGAATGATGTGTTCGAATGTGAATGGCAGTTTCTCTGTATATGCACATGTATATTGGATTCGGGGGGGGTCCTGTGTAGCACTGCCTTGGGAATCAAAGCCTTGTATAAATGCAAGCTGTCAATATTGGAAGTGATCTTCAAAGCCGCTCCATTTAAAGATATTTAACTGTTAATAATGAGCTACATCCCAGATACAGTATTAGTTTGTGTTCTGAGAGATCAAAGCACCAAGATTATAGATAGCAGTTCTCATACTATGAAAGTCCTTCTCCCTGAGCAGCTCTTCTTATCGGTGGACTTGTCCTGAGTTTCACATAATAGTTATTATCAGAGAGAATCTGCAGTGTATATATTCAGAGATTCACCTTATTTATGCCTGAAATAATACTGTGAAGTGTATTAGCAGAAAGTTTTAGGGAAAGAATTACCATATGCCACTTTTTGTTGCACTGGAAGTAATACAGTTTGGATTTAAATCTGCTTCAGCCAAAAAAAAAAGATATAAAAACATAACTTTTTCCCCCCTTCAGAATAGAATTGTTTAATAATCAGAATTAACCTCTCTTTAAAAATGTCTCAGAATATATTGCTTTTAGTGTAGAAACATTTTGCTTCTTGCTGAAATGTTTTGGATGAAGTTTACAAAAGGATTATTTTTCAACTGACATTCCCACACAGGGTTAAGGTTTTAGTCACTTCTGCTAATTACAGTAAGTTTGTCCACAATCATAGAATTGTCAGGGTATGTATGCTCAGCTTCTGTTTTTTTTTCCCTTTTGAGTCTCCTTTTTTTTTCCCCTTTTGAGTCTCCTTTTTTTTCTTTTCCTTTTGAGTCTCCTTTTTTTTCTTTTCCTTTTGAGTCTCATTTTTTTTCCTTTTCCTTTTGAGTCTCTCTCTTTTTTTTTCCTTTTCCTTTTGAGTCTCTCTTTTTTTTTTTCTTTTCCTTTTGAGTCTCTCTTCTTTTTTTCCCTTGAGCTATTTCATTGTGTAATGTCATTCCATGGACTGAACCACAGCTGCAGCCTTGCAGGCAACTGCCATTCAGTGCCTGTGGTGTAGAAAGAATGGGTTTGGGTAAAATAATTTTGACAAAATTTAGCATTTTTTGTTTCTGTTTGCTTGTTTCTCATGCACAAAGGAGACTTTTCTCTCAGAAAAACAAATGAAAAAGCATGCTAATGAGTAGAAAAATTTCTTCATGTATTCTAAGAGAGTGCTGTAATACCAGGAAAAACTGAGGTTCTAATTTCAGGCTTCATCAACCAAAGGATGCTTCTTGGAAGAAATTCTGCCTGAAGTCATAGCTGAAACATTTATTTAACTGGTCTTGTTGTAAAGGTTTATAGACTTCCCAAAGAGATTAATAATTCAAAATGACATCTGATAGTAAATAGTTTAAAGCTAATTAGTTACCTATGAAATATTCTGAAGAACAATTCTCCAATGAAAAACAATCACAGAATCACAGAAACATTCAGCATGGCAAAGCCCCACAGGATCACCAAGTCCAACCAACAACCCTACTCTACAAAGTCCACCCTAAACCATGGCCCCAAGCACTGCATCCAAATGACCTTTAAACACAGTCAGGGCTGATGACTCCACCACCTCCCTGCACAGCACATTTGAGTGCCTGACCACTCTTGCTGGGAAAAAAATTGTTCCTAATATCCAGTCTAAACCTACTCAGTCACAGCTTGAGGCCATTCCTCCTTGTTCTATCACTAATTACTTGTGAGAAGAGACCAACAGCAGCGTCCCCACAACATCCTTTCAGGTAGCTGTAGATAGTGATGAGGTCTCCCCTCAGCCTCTTCTTTTTCACCCTTACCATCCCCAACTCCATCAGTTGCTCCTCATAAGATTTGTTCTCTAGTGCCTTCCCCAGCTTTGTTGCCCTCCTCTGGACCTGCTCCAGCACCTCCACATCTCTCTTGTATTGCGGTGCCCAAAAGTGAATGCAACACTCAAGGTGTGGCCTCAACCAGTGCCAAGTACAAGGGGACAATCACCTCCCTACTGCTGCTGGACACAGCACTTCTAACACAAGCAGGGATGCCATTGGCTTTCTTTGCCGCCTGAGCATACTGCTGGCTTGTACTCAGGTGCTTGTCGATTCAAAACCCCAGATCCCTTTCAGCTGGACAGCTTTCCAGCCACACTGCCCCAAGCCTGTAGTGTTGCTTGGAGTTGTTGTGACCCAAGTGCAGGACCTGGCATTTGTCCTTGTTAATGACATGAGCTTCAACATTGGCCCATTGATCCAATCTAGCCAAGTCCCTCTATAAAGCTTCCTTACCCTCCCGCAGATCAGCACTCCACCCAACTTGGTGCCATTTCTTCTGCAAACTTACTGATGACACTCTCTGTGTCTTCATCATGATCATCAATAAAGATGTTAAACATGTTACTGTGTAACAAGACTATGATACCAGAGCAAGTTAGAAGTCTTCAGGATGCATTCAGCTATTTGTGAGCAGCCATTTCTTCTCCTAAGTGTATAAGCTTAAATGCTTTCAGTATTTAAGATTGGGTATGGACACAAACCTGGACATGGAAGGATGTAAATGATAGAAGGGACTAAGCTTCAGTTTAAGGTGTATAAACATGTGCACTGTGACCAGTGAGTAATCATTTGGGCTATGATTTAAGGTGAGTGTTTTGTTCAGTATCTTCATTACAGTTACAAAACTTCCTTTCTTAAAGCCATTTAGAAAATAAATCAGCTCTTCACATAGTTAAAAAGGAATTCAGCTGTGAACTTTGGATTGTGGTGATGCTTCTATGAGGATTCATGTGATGACATTTGGAGGCCTCAGGGTTTCTTTGGTGTATAGAGAGCTTCTGTGGCTTAAATACAGATACGTATTCCCCATATCTGCTGTGGAAACCTGTCTGGTTCATAATGGTTTTGTTTTTTCTGTTTGCAGTTTCTTACTCACCAGAACCATTCTGTGTCAATGAAAACAAAAACTTCAGGTAGTGTCATCTTGACCTTAGCTGCAGTACTCAGTTTAGGTACAAATGCATTTAACTGAATTGCTGAATTTAGTGTACTGTACACAGCAGAGTATGAAGAAAAAATAATGTAGCAACAGTCATAATATGAGCAGGGTTTTGTTTGTTTGGTTTGCTTTCACAGTGCTGTTTTATTAAGTTCTAAATAGCTTATTGGACACTTCAAAAATTCTAGCTCTTAGTGAGTTACAAAGAAAATTCATTCAGTTCTTGACACCTTGAAAAGACAATCAGATGATTTTACTGTGAATATGAAGGAGATTTTAATGTTTGCTGGTCTAGTTGACTGGCTAGGGCTGGGTGATAGGTTGGACTGGATGATCTTGGAGGTCTCTTCCAACCTGGTTGATTCTATTTTATTCTAGTGCTGTTTGTTTGTTAGATCAGCAATAACTATAGATACAAATGTTAACTTTGATACTATACTGAAATGCGAAATCTAAGTAATGCTTGCCTGTGCTGGGGAATGGAAAGGAAATTCTGAGTAGTTCTCCTGGAGCAGAGTGAAATTGGAACTTTCTCAACACTGGTAAATAATTGATTCTTAAGAAGGAGCATAAATAGAGGTAGCATAAAATGGTCTTTCACTTGGAAGAGACTCTTGGCTTCTGCCATTCAGCAGTTTGGTGTAGAGCCACAAAAATGATAGAGTGGAACATCTTTCTTACGAGAAGAGACTGAGGGATCTGGGGCTCTGCTGCTTGGAGAAGAGGAGACTGAGAGGTGACCTCATTCATGTTTCTAAATATGTAAAGGGTGAGTGCCAGGCTCTGCTGGATGATGCCCACTGACAGGACTAGGGGCACTGGGTAGAAGTTGAGGCATAGGAAGATCCATGGAAACATGAGAAGGCTTTTTTTTCCCCTGTGAGGGTGACAGAACACTGGAACAGGCTGCCCAGAGGGTTGTGGAGTCTCCCTCTCCAGAGATACTCAAAACCTGCCTGGATGCATTCTGATGTGATCTGGTATAGGTGATCACACCTGCTTTGGCAGGGCAGTTGGACTGAGATGACCTTTGAGGTCCCTTCGAGCCCCTGACATTCTGTGATCCTGTGCGTTCTAAATCCAGATCTCTGCTCGATCATCTTGTTTAACAGTTTTTACTGTGCTACCTTCTGTAATCCTCCTTTTCAGCATTTGACCTTCAGAGTATGTTGTGATGAAGAACTCCACAGAATTGGAGTTGTTCAACACCTTTAAAATAACTCTTTCATGTGTTTGAAGAATGCCAATAATGTTATTAAATGGCCTCGGGTTTGTGACCCCCAATTTCTCTTTCATACTCTTTGCTTTTATGGACCTCTCTTCTAGCGATTCTCTATGCATCTGTCTTCCATGGTGAAAAATGCTTTTCTTATGCAAGTCACTGCATAATCTCTGAGGATCCATGCTGCTGTGCCCTACATCCCTGCTAGTTCTTCTGCAGCTCTGTGGTGATTCAGAGGGAACAGCAGCCAGAATTTGAGCTACCAGTAGCTATGTGTTTTTATAAAGTCACATTATGGTGATTCATGGTTTGCTATCTAAATCTTTCCAATTAAGCCTCCTTCCACTCTGTCCCTTTGCCAAAACTAATGGATTTTAATCTACTGCTAGGCATCAAGGTGGCATTTTCAGATGTCTGTCCTTGTTGACTCTCAAATGTCATCCTTACAAGCTGGCATACAGCCCATCTCTGTTTATATGTCACTCTGTGCATGTGTTCTTTGTATTGCATTGCTTTGTAGGCAGTGAGTTGCACCTGTAATTCAAGATTCTGCACTTGTGGTTGAGAGATCCTTCTGCAGCTTTGACCATTCTTAATTATTAGCAGGTGTTCTCTTCTTACTATCACTTCCTGAATCTACCTTTTGTTCACCTAGGAGTAAAAGTGTGTATAGAGATACCTCTCTATAGACTTATTATATGCTTTAGGTATTTTATATCCATATGATGTATTTACAGATACATTTATACTTATGTTTTAATGAATATAGTTCCTTTTGTAGATGTAACTTCTCATGCCTGTATCATTTATTTCTTCTATTATATGCTTCCTGTGACCATCATACATATGCAGTAGATACCTATTAATAGATACTTATTCATGTGACATGAATAAAATAACCATTTTACAGACAAGTGTGTCTGTGCACTTAAACAGACACATGTGAATTCACATGCTCCATCTCTGGCTTTAACATCAGTGGAAAAGCACAGACATATTTAGTCTTAGCACTATTACTGATTTTCATACCTTCTCTTTAATTCTTACACTGCCAGCCTTGTAAAATTGTCAGAGACTTTCTGATCTAATTCTGTAGCCATTCTTCATCTGATAAAATTACAGCAGCACTGTATGAGAGTTCATTCTGCTCTCATCTAATCTGAGATATCTGTGCTCTTGGGGCAAGAAGGCCAATGCCATTCTGGGGTGTATTAGAAGGACTGTGGTTAGTAGGTTGAGAGAGGTTCTCCTCCCTGTCAGCTCTGCTCTGGTGAGGCTGCATCTTATAGAATCAGAATCACCCAGGTTTGAAGAGACCTTCAAGATCATCCAGTCCAACCTAGCACCCAGCCCTAGCCAATCAACCAGACCATGGCACTAAGTGCCTCATCTAGGTTTTTTTTGAACACCTCCAGGGATGACAACTCCACCACCTCCCTGGGCAGCCCATTCCAATGGCAAATCATCTGGAATATTGGGCTCCTCAGTTCAAGAAGGATCTCAGGGAACTGCTTGAGAGAGTCCAGCACAGAGCCATGAAAACGATTTAAGGGAGTGGAATATCTTCCATTCAAGGAGAGGCTGAGGGAGCTGGGGCTCTTTAGCTTGGAGAAGAACCTGAGGGGTGACCTCATGAATGGTTATAAATATGCAAAGGGTGAGTGCCAAGAGCATGGAGCCAGGCTCTGCTGGGTGATGCCCAATGACAAGAGAAGGGGCAATGGGTGGACATTGAGGCATAGGAATTTGCATGGAAACATGAGGCTTTTTTTTTTTTTTTTCAGTGTGAGGGTGACAGAGCACTGGAACAGGCTGCCCAGTGGAGTTGTGAAGTCTCCCCCTCTGGAGATATTCAGAACCCGCCTGGATGTGTTCCTGTGTGATCTGATATGTTGCTCTGCCAGTTTGGTTGGACTTGGATGAACTTTGAAGGTCCCTTCCAGCCCCTAACCTTCTGTGATTCTATAATATATACCAAGATGTTTAAAAATAGCAGCTGGCATCAAATTTGGCTTTTAATAGTCCCATATCTACCTAAACAAAACCTGCAGTGCAACTTCATCTGGAGAGAGAGATTTTTTTATGGGGGTCCTGGAATATGTTTTCACGAAGTATAAACTTTGTATGGCTCTGGTTCCATGGTTTTCACCGCTGATTCCATGGTCATTTGTCATTTACAAATGATTCCTCTATGGATCAGTTGCCATTTATGAATGATTCACTGTAATTTTTGGGGTATTTGTCTGTTGGAGAAGCTCCACAATTGGAGAGTGTAATTGAAACCCAGAGTTATCGGATTGAATAACAATATTACACTTTCCTGTGTACACCTCCTGGACACCTCTAGTCCCTAGGAGATTTTTTTAACTCTATGGTTCCCAAACCCACAACATTTGAACAACTCAGTGAAGTTCTTGTCTGCTCCATTGCAGCTGGCTCTCTCTGCAGTTGCTGCTGTATCTTGAGAAGATTTACTCAAATAAATGCCGGACATGTTCATACCTTCTTGAAGCAGTTCCCTGAGGTACAGAAGTTGCATGTGGAGATGCTATATCAGGGTGTGTTTGACAGAGCTGGGATGTTGTCTGTATACAGCCTTAATACTGCTTTTTGTTGTACATAGAGAGATTTGGGTGTTCACTGCAGATATCACACAAGCACAGAATGTTAGGGGTTGGAAGGGACCTTGAAAGATCATCTAGTCCAACCCCTCATGCCAGAGCAGGATCACCTAGAGCAGATCAGCAGATAAAGTAGATTGGTAGATAGGTATTCAGATATAGTCAGTAGATAGAATCATAGAATGGTTTGGGTGGGAAGTGACCTCAAAGATCATCCAGTTCCAACCCCCTGCCATAGGCAGGGACACCTCCCACTAGAACAGGTCGCTCAAGGCCTCATCCAGCTTGGCCCTGAACACCTCCAGGGAGGAAGCATCTACAACCTCCCTGGGTAACCTGTGCCAGTGTCTCACCACCCTCACTGCAAAGAGCTTCTTCCTTACACCCAGTTTAAATCTCTCCTCTGCCAGTTTAAAGCCATTACTCCTCATCCTGTCACTACAAGACCTTGTAAATAGTCCCTCCCCAGCCTTCCTGTAGGCTCCCTTCAGATATTGGAAGGCCACTCCAAGGTCTCCTGGAAGCCTTCTCTTCTCCAGGCTGCAGAGCCCCTACTCTCGTAGCCTGCTCTCATAGCAGAGCTGCTCCAGCCCTCTGAGCATCTTCATGGTTCTCTTCTGGACTCACTCCAGCAGTTCCATGTCCTTCTTGTGTTGGGGGCTCTAGAAATTCAAATATAGATGTTCAGTAGATACTCAGAGATATTCAGTAGGGCTGTACTGGTGTTTTGTGTGGTTATTCCTTGGTAATAGTATTTCCATGTCCTTCCACACTGAATTTATTAAGTATGTTTAAAGTACGGCACTCAGCCTGTGGTGGGCAAAGACATTCTTGTTGTTCTCACAGTCAAGTGTGACAAAAGAGCCTCTGTTTGCTGACTAAACTTCAGTAAGAAGTTGGGCTGTGCCTGAGCAGTGGCCTTAAGGAATATTGGACTCTCCAACCGGAAAGGATTGAACCAATTTTTTTTTCCTGGCTGAGAGGTTGTGTTAGAATAAAAACCAAAGGAGAACAATGACCTCCTTATTGAAGTAAAGTAGAAGAGTTAAAAAAAAAATGGTCTTTGAAATCTGGATGTCACTTTCCTTTTATAATATAATTAGATCTGAAGAGACCTGCATGAGATTGAGCCAATGTCAGCCAGACAGCCCTGCACTGCAGTGCTTCCAGGTTTGGATGGGTTTCTCTTATGTTTTATTTTTGTTTGCTTGGGGTTTGTTTATTTATTTGGTGCTATTGTTTCTTTTTTTTCCTATGTGTGTGTTGCATTTTTAATTAATTAAATAAAGGAAAGTTCCTTACATACCCTGTGTTTATTTGCTGCGACCTCCTGTGTGATGTTAACTGTAATTCATGTTGAACTAGGGTACCTCTGCATCTCGTTTTTAAAGGCATGAACTGGAATGCCTTTCTTGGGCTCGTTAAGTGATTGTGCTTTGTTTTCATACTGAGAAAAGTGACTTCTTGTTAGGACAAGAACCAAATGCTTGCATGTTTCCCGAAACAATCCCATTTACTGGATGTGAGTGCTTTTATCTGAGTTCCAGTTCAAACAGCCATGGCGAGACTTAATCTGAAGGGTTTTAACAACAGAAGCACTACATGGAGGTGTTATCATTGCTTGATTTAATCTCAGCCATTAGGAATAGTTTGCTGCCTGTTAATTGGCTTTTGTGTGGCCGGCACAGGATGAAAAGCTGTTGTAGGCAAACAAAGTAAAAAATTTGAGGGGTCTGAGAGTAGTGCCATTTCTTACCATCAACCTCAGAAGGGGCCAGGACTAAGCCATTCATGGTGCTTCTCTTCCTCATGGATGCCACTTATCCATAGCTGCTAACCTGAATGCAAAGTTGCTGGGGAAAGTAGAGGAATTTATAGAAGCTTTTTTTGCTTCACTTATCCTGGAATCTAATTCGTGTGAGAATACCTTTTACTTGTTGATGTTAGAAATAATCAAAATAATTGAGATGGAGAAACGACTGTTTATTATGTGAGAGTTGATTAAAAACTGAAGCCATGATTAATAACTTAGTGTTTATTAAATGACATTTTACTGGGGCTTCAGAAAAAGCATTCTCATGTCTGAGATGGAAAAAGGAATATTTTTATTTTATGGAGGGATATTTTTCTGCAAGTTGTGGTTGCTTTGCTGCATTTTCTACTGCATCCATTGAATCAGCCTTGCTTTCTGGGTGCTGCCTCTTTTAGACATATAAAAGTGAACATGTTGCTTGAAGATCTAATGTGGCTTGTTGACCAGTATATAATATAATGTGGCATAATGAGCAGTGTACTCAGCACTGGTCAGGCCACACCTTGAATACTGTGTCCAGTTCTGGGCTCCTCCATTCAAGAGAGATGTTGAGACACTGGAATGTGTCCAGAGAAGGGTGACAAAGCTGTGAGGGGCCTGGAGCACAGCCCTGTGAGGAGAGGCTGAGGGAGCTGGGAGTGTGCAGCCTCGAGGAGGCTCAGAGCAGACCTCATTGCTGTCTACAACTACCTGAAGGGAGGCTGCAGCCAGGTGGGGTTGGTCTCTTCTGCCAGGCAAGCAGCAATAGGGGCGCAGTCTCAAGTTGTGCCAGGGCAGGTCTAGGATGGATATTAGGAGGAAGTTGTTGGCAGAGAGAGTGATTGGCATTGGAATGGGCTGCCCAGGGAGGTGGTGGAGTCCTGTCCCTGGAGGTGTTCAAGCAAAACCTGGATGAGGCACTTAGTGCCATGGTCTAGTTGATTGGACAGGGCTGGGTGCTAGGTGGGACTGGATGAGCTTGGAGGTCGCTTCCAGCCTGGTTGATTATATGATATGCTTAAAGGTGTCCTGTAGTCCTTTGTGGATGAGATTAACATCTGCCTTCTCTGTAAGCTGACTACAAGTTGTACCCAAAATGCTGAGCACTCATTAGAACTCTAGATGAGACCAGAACTACTTTCCATTAGTAGATTGCTCTTGCTGCAGGTTTCCCTCTGGCTTTCCTACAAAATATTTTTAAAACCTGTTGAACTTTAATCCTGTTCTAGCACTTTGTTATCTCTTATGATTAGGTGACTTCAGGCTAAGCAATCTGTGACAGGTTTGCCAAAAAGGTTCATGCCTGGCATCTTGCAGAGATGGTCCTTCTTCAGCCCCTTCCTGAGACAAATTCTTCCAAAACCCAATTTTGTTGGTTCTTCTTGAGAGTAACTTCTTGATTTTAGCTTCCCTCCCCTCCTTGTTTGCCCTCTTGCTTGCACCATGGAAGGTTTCTAGGGGCATTACATTACCTATGGCTGTGTCAGAAAGCTCAGATCTACTCCAGTGTGTCGTATGCCAGTTGCTATAGGGCATAGCTGGAAGCTGGGACCCTTGTCACAGCTTCAAGAGACTGAGTGGTGGCCAGAGCTGGTATTAAAGCTCAGTCACCTGAGCAGTGCACACACATCTCTGTGACAGCTTCCACACCAGCTGAGTTAGCCCACACTGACAGGTGAGCAGCAGTGGCATGTGATCTGGCCATGATGCCCTCCCTGCAGCTGCCCCAGGTGGGGGACCAGGGATCCTGCTGCCATTTAATTGGCATCCCACGTCCCCTGGGAGCCATGGCCTGCCCCCTCACCATCTCCTCCCTCCCACGCCTGCAATCCACAGCATGTCCCTCTGCAGTGCCCCGCTGCCTGTGACTTGTCATGTTAGTCTTATAGCATAGGCTGTGTCCTGCTGGGGCTCCTATCAGCAATGCTGTCCTCAGGATTGTTTTTCAAGATATAGTTATCAGTTTAATTTGCTTAAAATTTGCCATGAGGAGAAATAGGCCATGAGGTCTCTCTTCCCAGCAGGAATTTCTGCCGAGCAAAGTCTGTCACAGAGCATTAGCTGCACACTGTCACGCTGTGCTGCTAAGAAAAGAGCAAGTTTGAGAACAGTTTCTCTCTCTTAAAATTTCACTCTTGTTCCTCCTGTATCCTATGTGTGCTATTAGCAAGACAGGATCTTGCAGGAACCAGGCTGCTCTCATCAGAGCTTTACATCCTGGAATCTCAGCGGTCTGACACTCCTGCCTCTGCTGTGGATAGTTTCGACTTTGCTTGGAGTTACAAATTTTGATGGGGAGTAAGGAGCAAGTGAACTCTTAGCATTTGGAGAGTCTTTCCCACCACTTGGGAATGCGTGGACTAGATGGGTTTAATAGACCAGGATAGACTCAGTGACACAGACTGCTGCTGAGCCTTTGAAGTTGTCTTTAATGATATGATCAGTCTTGATCCTTAGTGGTGGTTATACAAATGGAGGGATTGAAGAACAAGAAAAAAAAGCCTCAGCATGTTTATGAGCTCTAGATCCACTGTATCTAATGCTTTGGACTAGATTTGGCATGAGATAAGGTTTGCAGACTTGAACTCTCTAGAAGCACTTATTTTGCTTTGTGCTTTCAAAATGAGAAGCAGTGACAACAGCCAAGCAGTCCTCACTTTGCCCCTGAAATCTCCTAAACTGTGCGTTCTTGAATCAGTGTTTTGTCTACCTGAGAGATGAACACTGTATTTATACCAGAGAATCATAGAATGGTTTAGGTTGGAAGTGACCTCAAAGATCATCCAGTTCCAGCCCCCTGCCTTAGGCAGGGACACCTCC
>WAAF01008559.1:565973-578402 GCA_013400475.1 Tricholaema leucomelas
TATATATATATATATATATCCTCTCTGTATGTTCCTACATGTTTCAAAATGCCAAGTGTAGTGCAATGTTTCTGTGGGTACCTGCTCTGAGTCTCGATTGAGGTATTTCTGAAAGACTCTATACACTGAATACAGAACTAGAATGATTGAGATTTCCAGACATCCAGGCAGAAATTTGTACCCAATTTTGTGATGCTGACCAAGAGCTGAAAATTCTGTAGAGAGACCTGGGTTATGTCAGCACAGACTGTCTCATTTTCTTGGCACCTGCGTCAGTAATATCACCAAATGATAATAATTATCTGTATAAACAAGATAAGTTGGAATTAAACTTTCCAAAAGAACCATTAAACACATGGTGGTCAGGACAAGAGAGCAAGACTGCTAACTTGATTTTTTTTTTTTGTTAGAGCAGTGGTATCATTTTAAGTATTGATTTTACAGTACATTCAGCAGGGGTTTGTGTTCACTGAACAAGTGACTTAATGATCATGCACTGTTCAGTAGATGCAATTGGTGGGTGTTTGGGAAGTTGTCTGGTACCAGCTGGCAACTAAAGCTTTGCCAGTCTGAAAATCCTGCTTACCTTAATGAGGAGCATTATGTACTTATCAGCCCAAACTGGTTTTGTAATTAAGGGTTTTATTTTAGGTTTAGTGAGATGTATCAGAAGAAGCATGTTTTGATGTTACAGAGCATGTCTTAATATACCAGTGTGATAGGATGTGCATAACACAGCTCTGTTTTGTAAGCCTTGAGGTAAAGGTGTTTTCTCCTGCTAGCTATTACCGGGTGACTGCAGCCAAAATGTAGTTGCTGTGGTGGTGTTAGGTCATAGGCTGGGCTTGATGATCTCAGAGATCCATTTCAGCCTCAGTAATTCTGTAATTCTATGTATCTGAGCTAGGCAGTGTGTATACTCTGCATGAGCCAAACTGTCTGTCTGTGGTTGTTGAGTCAGCTTCAGTGCTCTCAGCAGCCTTGCAAAGGTACAGTAGAGATCAGAATTTATTTAGTGTGCTCTATTAGCATATATTCTTTCACTGAGAACAGCAGTCTCATATATTATTCACTCCTTTCATGGAACAGAAAGGATATTTGGAGTAAATGTGACCATTACTTTTTTTCTTCCCATACATGATGAATTGTTTATAAAGTCCTTTGTACACCCAAACAAAGAACCCTCTGGCTTGAAGAATTGGTTCTGGTGGGCGTGTTAATTCTGTAACCAGGGTAAGGCTCCATGCTCGTACTAATCAGTTAATTCTTGAAAAGGATCCCAGAACAGTGATTAATCTAGGCCAAATATCTGAGCAGTACTAGGTAGCCACCATAATAGAAGCAAATTGCTCCAGGCTAAATTTTGTAGAGGAAAATGGGACAGTAAGCATTTCAAAGCCTGCCCTATGGAGACAAAAAGAAGACCTTTGGCCTAAATTTACATTGTGACAGAGAGAAAAGACATTTTTAATTCCTTGCAGTTTAAGCTAATGTTATTTTTCCAGTGGTTGGAACCTTTGTTCTTGGAATTAGCAGTTTGTTAAGAAACTTCAAAAGCAGTAGATGAACTGGATGTGGTAGTGCTCTCTACCCAAATGTCAGAGTACTAATGAGTCTTTCAGACTTCCTTTCTTACTAGTGCTTGATCTGTGTGGTTTTAGATGTAAATATCTGCCTTTTCTGTGCTTTTCTCACACCCTAGTGCTCCACACACCCATCTTCTTATATGGTATTTCTTGTAGAAGATCCTATTTCCAGAATGTTAAACAAAATAGGATTTCTGTGTAAGTAAGAATATTGTGAAATTGGAAGATGGATATTAAAACACATAGAATCATAGAATAGAATCATAGAATGGTTTAGGTTGGAAGGGACCTCAAGGATCATCCAGCTCCAACCCCCTGCCATAGGCAGGGACACCTCCCACTAGAGCAGGCTGCTCAAGGCCTCATCCAGCCTGGCTTTAAACACCTCCAGGGAGGAAGCATCCACAACCTCCCTGGGCAACCTGTTCCAGTGTCTTACCACCCTCACTGTAAAGAACTTCCTCCTAACACCCAGTCGGAATCTCCCCTCTTCCAGCTTAAACCCATTCCCCCTCGTCCTAACATTACTAGACCGTGTAAATAGTCCCTCCCCAGCTTTCCTGTAGGCTCCCTTCAGATACTGGAAAGCCACTATAAGGTCTCCTCGAAGCCTTCTCTTCTCCAGGCTGCAGAGCCCCAACTCTCTCAGCCTGTCCTCATAGCAGAGGTGCTCCAGCCCTCTGATCATCTTCGTGGCTCTCCTCTGGACCCGCTCCAGCAGAAGCTTAATGTGAGGACGTGTTGTGTGAAATATTTGGGTTTCCTGAGAGGTAATTACCATGGCAATTTGTTTTCAGGCCACTTGTGATACATATATGAAATCACTTTTGGAAGACATTAAAAAGACCTCCTAGAACAAATGAGGTTGTGTTGAAAGAGAGAATCCAGAAGAATGATGCCAATGTCAACAAAACCTACTTGGTATCAGATTTATCTCTGTGCACAATGGTTGTGGGATGAAAACTTCCATGGGTTTTGGGGCTCCTGGCCAACAATTCAATGCCAGATAACTGGGCTGTGCTGCAGGTAGTTTGGTAATGGTGTCTTTGTGGCAGATACCAGCAAAACAAGACCATGGGCTTTCACTGAAATGGGTTGAAAGCTTCTTGACACTTGGGTCTTAGTTCAGGAGTGGTTTGGAAGAAGTGGGATTTGCCCTTCCTGTTTAAAGCTCAGTATTTTTGGAGTTTTTTTTTTTTTTAGGCTAATAGTGCTTTTTGTTTGAGATGGCATTTTAGGACAACCCAAATAATTTTGAATTTCATGTTTGCTTTGTAGATTTATCAGAAGCATAAATGACATCATTTTTTAGCTTGGTAGACTTCATTGAGATGTCAGGAAGCTGGAGAGCCAGAGGAACGCTCTGTTCTTGCTTTCAGGTTTACTAGGTAGGTCAGTGGCTGAGACATTCTCTTTATTAGTTAGGTTAGTATTTATCTTCTCTTGTTTGGAGAACTGGGATCTGCAGTTCTCATTACATAATGAGAGAGAAAGGCATTTTCTGCCTTTATTGAAGTATTCAGCAGCACAAGATACTACACTTTAAGAGGTCAGTTTATTGCAGCTGGGACAGTGATTCCTGCCCTTTCCCCTAGTGATTATTCAGTGTTGTCTTACCTGGCCAAATCTCCTTGAGCAAGCTTTCATGTGAATCACTCTGGACCTTGATCTCTGTTGTTCCAGGGGAATACGACTCTTATTGTAGCTTGTAAAAAACAATCTGGCCTTTTGTATGATTGATTCTGAGTGCTAGTGCCAAGATCTTAATGGTTTAGAGACTTCCAGGGAGGCATTAATATCTTGCAACAGGAATTTCCTTTGCAGAAGATGGCTTCACTTCAGGAGATGCTGGGTAGCTGCCTCCGTGTATCTAGAGCTTCCCTGCTTTCCATTCTTTCACTGTGCATTGTCTATGTAGCAATCATGAAAAAGCTACATGGATTTCTGTGAGATGGCTTTCCTGAGAAGGGAACAGCTGACAGTGAAAGAATATGTTGCCCTTAGGAGACCCTAAGTTGACTTTCCAGACTTAGTGATTCCAGTCTTGGATTTGAAGACTAACTAGAAATATGTGGCATGTTCTACATGGTACAGAGGGAAATGCCTGCATAAATGCCACGAAGCATAATCAGATATAAAAACCTGACAGTAACTAAAGCATGTGATGAGCTGGTCATGCATAAGAACTACTCCAGGCTTTATTTATTGGAAGTAACTAAATGTTTTTGTTGTTGCCAGGGATATTATATGTACCTAATTTATCACGACAAGCTTTCTATTTTGGTTATTTTTTTGACTCTCAAGTAAATCAAACATTTCTTTACCAAGAGAACGATCAAACACTGGAATAGGCTGCTTAGATAGTTGGTGCCCCAAGCCTGTCATTGTTTGAGGGGAATTTGGACAGTGACATTAATAACATACTTTAAGTCGGTCAGGCATATGGACTGGATAGTCCTAGGCCTCTTCCAACAGGAACAGTCTATTCTGTTCAAGCATGAGCTGTGAGCTGCTCCTGCATGAAAGTGTAAATAATACCTTCATACTATTGCTGTCTACGTCTGTCTGAAGGGAAGCTATATCCAGGTGGGGGTTGGTCTCTTCTGCCAGGCAACCAGCAACAGAACAAGGGGACACAGCCTCAAGTTGTGCCAGGGGAGGTCTAGGCTGGATGTTAGGAGGAAGTTATTTCCAGAGAGAGTGATTGGCATTGGAATGGGCTGCCCAGGGAGGTGGTGGAGTTGGCATCCCTGGAGGTGTACAAGAAAAGCCTGGATGAGGCACTTAGTGCCATGGTCTAGTTGACTGGCTAGGGCTGGTTGATAGGTTGGACTGGATGATCTTCCAACCTGGTTGGTTCTATTCTATTCTATGTATTGGCCACACTTCAGAGGGTCTGAGTGCATGCATTCCCTCACAGGTTTAGCTGCACGCTGACATCACTGGGAGAAGATGCCCCCTGGGAATGCAGTAACATTCCCTAGAAAAATAGCAGACAAAAGACTTTGAGTTTCAAATAAAATTGAGAGCAAAGATACTCAGACAGGACAAAAGCAGACCCCTGGAACCTGAGACGCTTTGGTCAGTCTTACATTGAGTTTGTGGGATGCTTATTTCTAGATGAAGGCTGAACATTTGGCCTATTTAAATCGAATGGTTTAGGTTGAAAGGGACCTCAAAGATCATCTAGTTCCAAAAAAGCAAGGCAAAGGTAAAAGTTGTGTACAAGCAGTTCATATACTTCTGTGTATACATCTATATGCAACAGCTTATTTCAGGTGGCTCTGTAATGAAATTTTTGTCTGAAGTTCCTGATGTCAAGCACATTAGTTGGAGAAGCATCTTGGAAGTCTAAGCCCTGCTGCTTTTGCACGTGCTCAGTATTTTCAGCCTGTCCATAATATACCCATATATGTGCTAATTTCCTCCTTGGTTGGGTGGAAAGTGTTGGATATCTCAAGGAACAGAGCACCGAGGGGAATGGATAAGGTGTAAGATTTAACACAGTCTGCAGTGAGGGTGTATCGTGTGTCCTAACCATGCTTCAGAAGGGCTTGTCCTGTGAAGCTCAGATAATACCCAAGCTGTGACTACTGAAAAGTTTTTGCTTTGCTTGGTTGTGAGGTTTTTTTGGTTATTTATTGTTAGGTTTTTATTTTTTGGTGTATTTTTGTGTGTACATGGTCTCCTTGCCTTCCTCCTTTGTAGTAGTCAATCATAGTGACATGAGGTAAGGTTTTGCCCTTATTTACCCCCTTTCTAGGCTTATTCAGCTCCAGGAATCATAAGATGCTAATTTAGACATTAAAGAAGAAATGTCCTTGCAATATCTTCTTGGGCAATTTTGCTTTTGCACGAGCATGCAGAAGCTATTTAGCCTGAGCATTTGCACAGATTATGGGATGTCGCTTCAACAGTTGTTTCTTTTAATGGAACAATAGAACCAAATGACCCTTGATCAACAATTTCTGGTAATTGTTCTATTTTGCATACCCCACACTACTAACCAGTTTCCAGATGCACATCAGACTGTCAATGCCTGTTGCTGAGACACATATTTGAAAAGAGTTCCATATTTTCCTTACTTTTATATAAATAGACCATAACATTATATGAAGTTAAATGACTTTTAAAAATAGAGTTTCTGCAAGCTCAGCTAGCATCTGGTCTAACTGTTCAGTTAGAGCAGTCAGCATATTTTGCAAGTTCACATCTAGGGGCTTGATTGAAGTGAGCATGTATCCTGAGACATACTAGGTGATATTCCTGTGGAGGTATAAGATTGTTTTAAATGTCATTTAGGGGGGTATTTTAGAAAAGGAATGGCAGTTTGGGGGTTTGTCCTTCATTTTGTTATAAAAAATAATAATTGAGCTTTAGGGAGGTTGTTGAGTCTCCCTCTCTGGAGATATTCTAGAACTGTACTGTTGGGTACTGGTCCATAGTAGCCAGCAGTGTGCCCAGGTGGCCAAGAGAGCCAATGGCATCCTGGCCTGGATCAGGAACAGTAGGACAAGGGAGGTTATTCTTCCCCTGTGCTCAGCACTGATCAGGCCACACCTTGAGTCCTGTGTCCAGTTCTGGGCTCATCAATTCAAGAGAGATGTTGACATACTGGAGCATGTCCAGAGAAGGGCAACACAGCTGGTGAGGGGCCTGGAACACAGCCCTGTGAGGAGAGCCTGAGGGAGCCATGGTCTAGTTGACTGGCTAGGGCTGGGTGCTAGGTTAGACTGGATGATCTTGCAGGTCTCTTCCAACCTGGTTGTTTCTAGGATTCTATTCTGTTAAGGCTGGAGAAGTCCAAATGTCAACCCAACACCCCTGTGCCACTGAACTATGTCCCAGAGTGCCCTGTCTATACATCTTTTTAACACCTCTAGGAATGGGGGACTCCACCAATGTCCTCAGCAGCCTGGTGACTGCTTTTTATTAGTTTGGATATTAGGAAAATCCAAACTGTTATCCCACCCTCAACCCCTCTTGTGCAATTTGAGGCCATTTCTTCTTGTCCTATTGCTAGTAACTTGGGAGAAAAGACCAACACCCACTTCACTTTCAAGGATTTGAAAGACCTTATTTCTCTCTACCTCAGAAAAACTTTGCTCTGAGTGTCTGGAATTTCAAAGTAAAGTTTCTGCATTGTCTTCCTTTCTTTCATGTTTTTTTTTTTCCCTCAAGAAATCACTGAAATTTGATGTAAATGAAGATAATTTCTCTGATAAAGTCTCTTCTAGACGAGACTTGAGTACTTGATATTCTAAATGAAAATGTATTTAATTTGAACTGTGCATGAAAGTACTTATAGATCATTTATTTGTCTGTCTCGGCAGTGGTTGATTCTTTTTTGTCTTTTCAGTGCTACAACCCATTTCTGCTTCTGTAGTCTTAAATGTTCCTCCAGCTGCTGTCAGATTTCTGGGCACTCAGAGCTCTTGGCCATTCACATGTTGCTCAGATGTCTCCATGTAACTTGTGTACTTCCATTTTCAGTCTAGCTCTTGGTCCTTTGCAGATGATTTCTTTTTCTTCTTGCTGTTGCATTTACATTAGAAGCCTCTGTAGGATGTTTAAATGATCTTAGTTGACCTTGACATTTCCCTGCCCACTGATATCTTCCAAGTTTTGTTTTTATCTGCATCTCTGTTTATACCTCCTATCACATCTTCTTTTTAGCCCTCTGTTACTCCCCTTACTGGCAAATTTACTTTCTTTCAATTTTAATGTTTTAAATTTCTTTTTCTTTTTCAGGACATAAGGGCTTGTGTCCCACTTCTGTAGAAAAGAATAGGCCATAAAATGCTCTTCTACAGCTGAAATTGGTCTTTCTGCTGGCAGCTTAAAGTATGTGGCTTAATCTTTTTTCTTCATCACTGTTTTTAGGCTTAATGTTCCTTTGCATCTCAATGTTCAGATGCATTGGTATTCATGGTTATCAAGTTGAGCTGGGTAGTTTAAGGCAATTCTTGTCAGCTTATAAGGGTGTATTTGGTTTATCTTTACTAATGTTAGATCCCATATCTCTTCAGGTCTTCAGACATCATGATCTTTATCCTATGTTCCTGCTTTCTGGCTGAGTTACTAGTACATCAAAAAAAGTTGCTACAGGCTCATCCTGCAAACTCCACAGCAGTGGCACTGGGTTCCCAGAACCACCATGGGAAGCTGTAAGGATCCAACTGTAGGGAGCCATCTATCTCCCTGCCTTAGTCCTTTAAGATCAAATGGGGCATGGACTTCACTCAGCATTAGTGCTCTTATTTATTGAACCAGAAAGACTCCATTGTAGCACCATAATAATTTTACAAGGATTGCAGCCCAGAGGCCATCTCATGCTGTGCAATGATTATATGCTTTCTTTAAATCTGCTCTGCACTCTGATCTTATTTCTTTTATCTCTCTTGCATTGTCTGCTATGTGACTTGAAATATTTGAAACATCGTGGGCCTATCTTTACTTATTTCCTCACATATTGAAAAATAATTAGATGGGAAAGTTATTAACAGTGTTAAAGCCAAGGATTTGTAAAAAGATGCTGTGCTGCAGTGGAAATTCTTCTTTCCCTTCGCTTTTCACTTGACAAGAATTGTTTAGGTAAGCCGGAGTTTGCTAACTTAGGCTTAAACATCAGAAAATGTTAGGGTTGATACCTCTTCAGTTATTAGCCTCTTCATAGGATTAAATACTGAGTTTGGAAAACATCAAGAAATGCAGCAGTTGAGGCTCCAGCAAAACATACCAGCTTGCAGATGATAAAAGCCTTAGGCAAGTGGAAAAGAGCTCTCTCCACTCTGTTGTTTCCTGGACAGAGCTGATTCTGCCACTTTGCTCTGCTCTGGTGAGGTCTCACCTGAAGTATTGTGTCCAGCTCTGGAGCCCTCAACAAGGAAGGACATGGACCTGATAGAGCAGAGGCCATGAAAATGATCAGGGGATTGGAAAACATCTGCTACAAGGACAGGCTGAGGAAGTTGGGGTTGTTCAGCCTGGAGGAAAGAAGGCTCTGGGGAGACCTAATAGCAGCCTTCCAGTACCTGAAGGGGGCTTGCAAGAAGGCTGGAGAGAGACTGTTTACAAAGGCCTGCAGTGACAGGATGAGGGGCAATGGTTTCCAATTAGACATGAGGAGATCAAGACTGGGTGTTAGGAACAAGCTCTGCACCATAAGGGTAGTGGAGCACTGGAACAGTTTGCACAAGGAGGTGGTGGTCGAGGCCTCATCTCTGGATATATTCAAGGTGAGGCTTACCTGGGCTCAGGGCAGCCTGATCTCACTGAGGATGCCCCTGCTGACTGCAGAGTGGTTGGACTAGATGACTTTTGGAGGTCCCTTCCAACTCAGACCATTTTACAATCTTTGTGGAAAGCAATGATTACTACACATTTTTGCTGGGTGATTTACAGAACTTACTTTGGCAAGAATGGCATAAAAAGAAATCTTCCTTTAGGCATCTCAGTGAGCAGTCTCTTTAATTCTTCATCTCCCTGGAGTGACAGCACAACTTCCTGAAGCCCAGGCACCCCCAACCACCACTGACCTACTGAAATGCAGAAGCTGAAGCTGAGGCCAACAGTTTGACCAGATTATAATGCTGTCCAAGCATTATGTCTTGCCTGCTTGCTAGTAATTCCCAAATCTGAATATCTATGAATAGTTTGTTTTAGGTAATAAGAAATATTAATCTGTAAATGAACCTCTGAGAAGCAAATAGAATGTGCTGAATAAATATCAATTATTATTCATTAAAATGCAAATGTGGATGGAAGCTTCAGAGACAGTTCAGGTAGTCAAAGTAAATCAAATAAATGGAATAAGAGACACGACCTCAGCAACTGGGCACTTAAAAGATGTGGCAGATGTGTAACCACAATTGCAGGACATGAGCATCATAAAGCTCTTGTGTTTTTCCTGCAGCTTTATACTGCAGCCCAGCAACAATTTTTGTCTCCAGTGGCTGTTTAAAATATTCAGGTACCACAGCTCATATCTAAATTTTATTAGATGTGTTCTAAAGGTAACTTTTTATCTGACAGTAAATTTTAGCTGTGTGACTTTCACTCACTTTAATGAATTCTGTAGTTATATCCTCATACACTGTGGTAAAAAGCCCAGAGTTAAAAACCTCTCAGTTTAAGGAGCACGGTGGATTGGACTATTTTAGTTTAGCACTTAATGAGCATGTGTTTTTTGGGTTTACATAAGTTTTACACTTTCAGTTCAGTGCACAGGAAAAACATCAAGCTCTCGACACATATGGGCAGTCAAATGACTAAGAAAGAGCATTTTTCAGAATTATAGAATCATAGCATTGTCAGGGCTGGAAGGAACCTCAGGGATCATCTACCTCCAGCTCCTCTGCCATGGGCAGGGACACCTCACACTAGATCAGGTTGCTCAGAGCCCCATCCAGCCTGGCCTTAAACACCTTCACAGATGAGGCTTCCACCATCTCCATGGGCAACCTGCTCCAGTGTCTCACCACCCTCATGGTGAAGAACTTCTTCCTAATATCCAATCTGAATCTACCCACTTCTAGTTTTGCTTCATTTCCCCCTAGTTCTGTTGTTACCTGACACCCTAAAAAGTCCCTCTCCAGTTTTCTTGTATCCTATTTCAGATACTGGAAGGCCACAATAAGGTCACCTTGGAGTCTTTTCCCCTCCAGACTGAACAGCCCTAACTACCTCAGTCTTTCTGCATAGGAGAGATGCTCCAGCTCTCTGATCATCCTTTTGGCCCTTCTCTGGGCACACTCCAACACACATTATGTGGAGGGCTTATTGAAGCAAGAACTCAGAAGGGTAATGCTGGAGCTAAGGTTGGTTTGTGGCAACTGTTTTGGTTTTAAAGTGCTATCTCAAGATGTGGATGGAACAACAAATTGTACATGAACACAATCATAATGTGGTGGTGTTAAATTTTAAATGTCTTTTGAGATTATAAATTTGCAGCAATCTTCTAACAATTCTAAGACAAAAGAGGTTACACTTGGTCTGATAGCAGTAGAGGTAGGAGACTGCCTCATTAAGCTGTGTCTGCATGTGTACTGCACACATACCTAATTAATGCCAATTATGGCCACATGTCAACATTTAACCCTTCATTATCTCTTTAGTTAGATCTTAAGAAGGTCAAGTAACATAAAAATAATTGTAGGTGATGGTATTATTGAGAACTTGACCTTGTATATTTAAAGTCTAATTTATTCATTTTAGTGAGTTCAAGTGACTGATTTCCACAACCTGTAAGAAGAGCTGGTTTTGATTTTCCTTCTTGTGGAATATTACTGTGAAATTCAATCATGTAAGATCCTCTTATAAGTAGTATGAAACAAAATCTAGTAAGAATCAGTTCTTTTTATTTACTTCTGTTTGCCCTATGAAAATGTGGCATGATTTTTAATGTCATTAGAAATAATTAACATATATTTGGCAAATACAAATTATGGCCCAGGTCCTTGATGATTTCCAAATGACATTCAAATTGCAATGCAGTGAGTGGTACTTTACAGGGGACAGTCTCCAAGACTTCTTCCATTTGTGTCAATCCCTGAAGTGTAATGTGAAAGAATCATTAGGCAAAGGCCCACAGGAATTGTTTTGCTCTTTTCTGAAGCCAGACGTTCAAAACCAGATACAAAACAGACTAGATAGTGAACTGGAATGGTAATGTTGTGAGGAAATGAAAAGGTCTGAGAATTAGATATTTCATATCTTCGTTCTGGTTAAGTTCAGCAAAGGCAGAGGAAAAGGAAAATGGCAATAAAATTCTCTGTGTAAGTGCTGAAGCAGAAGTTGGGTGATTGCCCTTTTCCTCTATCTATGTTGACCCTTAAAATAATTGGGATGGTGATGCTTCTCAATTTTCACACTGATGCCACTCACTGTTTGCCCCCCTGCCAGCTATAAATGCCTCCAAATAGTAAATGAAAAAAGAAGTAGATCTCATTTTCATACAAGGAAATATTTTACTCATTTTCTTTAAACCAGCAGACAAAGGGCACAGTGAATGATAGAAATGGAAATTCTCTGCATAGTGGCAGGAGTGAAATAATACCATGGTGAAGGCTAGAAATAAAAATCTATTGAAGAAATGGACAAACCCTCATTTCTCCTTTTGAGTTCCTATCCAGTAGTTGCATCGGGGCCTTGCAATACTTGTAACAAAGCATTCATTTTCTATTGCCTTTTCGTTTCTTCACCTTACACCTGCAGTCATCTGCCTTTCTCTCTGTTATTGTTCCTTTTCTGCAGAGGTACCAGTTCATCTGAACAGCATATTTTGGAATGGATTTTTACAAATTTGCATCATTTTTCATTCTAATATCATCTAAAGATGCTTGGCTGTGGCGGCAACTACATCTGCTTGGTTCCGGGGAGCCACAGACCGCGTAAATAAATCTAAAGAAAACCTTCCAGTGGCAAAGTGTTTATAGCTATGGTGGGAATTCTGTGATTTATTTATTTAATGTAAGCTTTGTAAAGTTGGTACCTCTGAGCTCATTGCTATTCTGTTCAGATGCATGGATGGCTTAGAAAATGTCCAGCTCTAAAAAAGTTCCTTAGTCCTGTGTTATGACCAAAAGTCTATTGGCAGATGGGGGACTATTAGATCCAAGCAAAGGACAGAAAAGACACCGTAAGGAAAATAAAGATGCGAAGTGGATTTGGACTACTAACATACCTGAAACATGGAATTTCAAGACAGGGTCACAGATGCAAAATGAAGTGTTTAATGTTTTACTTTATACTTCAGTTTGGGTTTAATTGCACAAATAATTATTCTCATGAGCTTCTAAGATCTATCATATAGAAATTTTATGTTCTGACAATCATTTATTTA